>JAMKPZ010000778.1:0-51707 GCA_024699675.1 Amphibolis antarctica
TGACATTGGAATTTATGAAAATTACTAGTTCCTTGTGGATCGACCCGTACTTGCATGTTACCTATAATGGGCACCGTGCGCTTGCGGAGTTTCTAAATTTTAAAACGAACGGGTGTTTATTTTGACAACAACTTAAACCCGTACAGCAGTTTACAAGTTGGTAGTTAACAAGGGCGTGGTGCACGTCCAGACATGTGAGATCATTCCATGCAATCCACTTCTTTAACCTGTCTGTCCAAGTTTTCCATGGTTGAACTTCTGCTACATTAAAATCCTCAATTCTTCTCTTCTGTACATTTCCCTGCAATTGCTCATTGAATTCTCTTGCATATACTTAAAGAATAATTTTCATGAAACACAACATATTACAGGAGATAATTCATAACATTTAAACCTTAACTATGATTGCAATTGCTATTACATCAATGAAATTTATCACATAGAACAAACAGGGTACAGGCTCAAGGGTAACCCAGTTTACCCTCACATAAGTTTGTGGGTAAACGACTTAACCCCTAGACTTCGCACTTAGACATAAATCACGATTTTTTTCTATGGATTAATCACTTTGTCAGCAACCTAAAGAGTCAATTGTCAATTATTCATTTCTTTCTCAATAGGTAATCAACATAAACATAATTAACGACTCAAAACTTAATTCATGTATCATTAAAGTGAATAAACGTGCATAATGCTTAAAAGTATAGTTAACCTTGTAATCATCACAATTCAATGTAAAATGTAACTAAAACTTATTAAAACACATGAATTAATATCAATAAAATGCACACTTTTGAGTCTGAATACATGGCATTTTAACAGTTGCAACTCGTCCTTATCAATACCCTTAATACCAAAAAAATGAAATTGAGAACCAAGTGAAGGAATTTCTTCAATCAGGAGTGATCCAACCATCCCACAGCCCATTTTCATCACCCATTTTGCTGGTTCACAAGAAGGATGGATCATGGCACTTCTATAGCGATTGTTGCGAATTAAATCAACAAACAGTTAAAGTTAACTTCCCAATTCTAGTGGTGGAGTTGATTGATGAGCTAACTCACACATGCTATTATACAAAATTAGATCTACAATCTCGCTATCACCAAATTTGAGTGCACCTAGGTGATGTTCATAAAACAGCATTTCAAACACATGATAGGCACTACGAGTTTTTGGTCATGCCATTTGGCCTTGTTAATGCCCAATCTACCTTTCAAGCCTTTATGAATGAAGTTTTTTGACCATGGTTCCAAAGATTTGTGTTGGTTTTCTTTGACAATATACTCGTCTATAGTCCCTCACGGGATACCCATTTGCACCCCCTCCAATAGATACTTTTCATTCTTAAATCTCACAGTTTATATGCAAAACACAACAAATGTTTTACACAGTTTAACAAGTGGAGTAGCTTGGCCACATCGTTAGCCACAAAGGTGTGAATCCCAACCTCGACAAAATCCAATGCGTCACAGAATGGCCTCAGCCTAGATCAGTCAAGGCCTTATGTGGATTTCTCGGGTTAGCGAGATACTATCACTACTTTATACAAAATTTTGGAGTCATCGCCACATCACTCACACAACTCCTTAAACACAACAATTTCCAATGGACGAAATAGCACAACAAGCATTCTAGGAATTCAAAGTAGCACTCATGTTAGCCTTGGTACTAGCCCTCCCAAATTTTTCTATCAAGTTTGAGGTGGAGTGTGATGCATCGGGAACAGGCATCAACGTTGTACTTATGCAGTAGTGAAAGCCCATTGCATACTACAGCCAAGCACTCTTCGATTGACAACAACTTCTTTCCACCTACGAATAGGAGTTGTTCACCTTGACGTAGACCATATGCAAATGGAGACCATACTTGCTTAGGTAGGGCTTCATTGTGCGGACTACTCAATAGAGTTTGAAATTTCTATTGAAGTAGTGACTAACCACTCTTGTACAATAATGATGGATGGTAAAATTATTAGACTATGATTTCTTTGTTGAGTACAAGAAGGGGGCCATGAACTCGATGATAGATGCCCTCTCCCAGCGAGAGGAGGAAGTGATGGAATCTTTTGCGGTGACAATTTTCCAACCAACTAGGGTGAAATAGTTATGCGAATCTTACAGGGGCGACAGGGAGTTACAAGAGTTGATGTTCAAGTGGGAGGATGGGACCTTGGATGCTTCCAAGTACTCAATACAGAATGGACTACTTTTTTACACAAAGTGACTGATTCTGAAAAGTTCATCATCATTTAAAGTGATTGTATTCAAAGAACAACATCATTCCTCAATCGCCGGCCACTCCAAATTCTTGTGCATGTACCAATGCACAAAGAAACTTGTGTACTAGAAGGGGATGAAGAAGGACGTTAAGCAATTGGTGAAGGACTATGACATATGTCAACAGATGAAACTGGACAATCTCTTCTCGACGAGATTGTTACAACCCCTACTAGTTTTAATTTAGGTATGAGAGGATATTTCTTTAGACTTTGTGGAAGGTTTATGATCTGTAATGTAGCCCCATCAAAGAAATAATAGTGGCGATCTCACAGATGATGCAACCTTAAAAGAAGCAAAACAACAAACAAATAGAGGTAAGGAAGAATTTGTTTTAAGATGAGAATGCTACATAGCAAAAAAATACTCTCCAATCTCCTCTTTTTTCTCCCCCTCTCACCTACGTAAAACCCAAAACTTCACTCTCTCCTAAAATGCAAAAATAGGTAGAAATCACTCTATAGACCAGCCACCCCCCAAAAGAAGAGAGAGACCCCTTTTGAAACACACAAAAAATGAAAATAAAGTCATGCTACAAACTCGTTCCACCTTTATGCATGGCACTTGTTCCATTATGTACTTGACTTGGTCAAGTCATGTCCACTCATTCACGTATTCCACGTATTCTGTATTCCATGTAAACCTCTCATGGGAAAATGCGACCTTGTGAAACTTCCTTCATGCATGCATGTCCAAGTCTCCCATGTAACTACCAATGCCACACACATCTGTTCGTCCAAGTCGACAGACAACAACGATCGACAATAACTTCTTTCCACCTATGAATAGGAGTTGTTTGCCTTGATGCGAGCCATATGCAAATGGAGACCATACTTGCTCAAGTAGCGCTTCATTGTGCGGACTGATTAATAGAGCTTGAAATTTCTATTGAAGTAGTGACTAATCACTCCTGTACAACAATGATGGATGATAAAATTATTAGACTATGATTTCTTTGTTGAGTATAAGAAGGGGGCCATGAACTCGGTGGTAGACACCCTCTCTCAGCAAGAGGAGGAACTGATAGAATCAATGACTAACCACTCCTGTACAACAATGATGGATGGTAAAACTATTAGACTATGATTTCTCTATTGAGTGTAAGAAAAGGGCCACAAACTCTGCAGCCATGAACTCGACAGTAGATGTCCTCTCCTAGCGAGATGAGGAAGTGATAGAATCCTTTGCAGTGATGATTCTGCAATTGACCTAGGTGGAGTAGTTACACGAATCCTACAGGGGTGACAGAGAGTTACAGGATTTGATGTCCAAGTGGGAGGATGAGACCTTGGATGCTACCAAGTACTCAATACAGGATAGACTGCTATTTTACACAGAGTGACTAATTCTAAGAAGTTCATCATCATTTAAAGAGATTGTACTCAAAGAACTACATCATTCCTCAATTGCCGGCCACTTTGGATTCTTGCACACGTACCAACGCACAAAGAAACTTGTATACTAAAATGGGATGAAGAAGGACATTAAGCAATTTGTGAAGGATTGCGACATATGTCAACAGATGAAACTAGACAATTTCTACTCGACGAGACTGTTACAACCCCTACCGGTTCCAATTTAGGATTGTAAGGATATTTCTTTAGACTTTGGGCAGGGTTTATAATCCGTAACGTCGCCCCATTACAAAAATAACAATGGTGATGTCACAAATGATGCAACTCCAAAAGAAGCAAAATAACAAATAAATAGAGGCAAACAAGAATTTGTATTGAAGACGAGAATGTTACCTAGTAGAAAAACACCCTCCAATCTCCTCTTTTTCTCCCCCTCTCACCTATGTTAAACCGAAAAATTTACTCTCTCCTAAAATGGAAAAGTAGGCAGAAATCACTCCCCCCCTAAAGAAGAGAGACCCCTTTTAAAACACATAAAAGGAAATGAAAACAAAGTCATGCTACAAACTCGTTCCACCTTTATGCAAGAGACTCATTCCATCATATACTTGACTTGGTCAAGCCATGCCCACTCATTCACATATTCCATGTATTCCATACTCTATGTCAACCTCTTATGGGAAAAATGTGACCTTGTGAAACTTCCTTCATGCATGCACATCAATGTTTCTTGTGTAAAGGCCAACGCCAATGCACAAGGAAACTTGTGTACTGGAAGGGGATAAAGAAAGACGTTAAGCAATTGGTGAAGGACTGTGACATACGTCAACAGATGAAACTTGACAATCTCTACTTGGTGAGACTGTTATTGTTGACCCCTCATACTTGGGGATATACAGTTGACATCGTGTTTAGTTTGAGTCAAACATTCGGCTTCTCACAATTCGGGTTGGAGTATAAGTGTTGTACTCTCGTGTGCCAATTAGGGCACCCTAGAAGTATGGGCTGGTTGCTGATTATCTCAGCCAGAATTCGAACCTCTTAGGCGGAAGTCTCACTTCGTTTTCCACTTCATGCATAGCAACCAGGTCTGGCCCCCACCGCCTGTGGGCACTGCCCAGGTGCAGGCGTGCTAGCGTTCGATGGCTTTTTATTGAGTTATTTGTGACATTGTTAACCTAGTTCGTTATATCACCTCTCTCTCAACAGACTTACTCCGTTGAGTCTTTCCTAGTGCGACGAACTTATTACTTGTCTAATGATGCTGGTTAGCTGACAGTTCTGTCACCTAGACGGACATTCTGCTAATACTTTGCTTGAGAGATGTTTGTCAATGGAAGTTCTATTGTATTAACAATACTTCCATTTTTATTTAGGACAACCGTAGAGTAAAGCTCGTAATGTTATAACCGACCAAAGAGTAAAGCATGTAATGTTATGGTCAGCTGTAGCGTAAGACCTGTAATGTTACGATTAGTCATAGAGTAAAGCTCGAGAGTACTAGAGAGTCTCTGCCCGTCTCATGATCGATCGTGCACCGTCTTCGTAAGTGATTGAGACCTTAGAACTTGACACCTGGAAGCCTGCTTCCTTTGTCAACAACCGCCACCCACAGCCACCCTGGATGTCAGAACCCAACATTGGTTTCCAACCTTAGCGATTGGAATTCGAAGGGGCTTGAGCATTTCATCTCATGTGCTCCCCTTCACGACCAGCCTAATGTAAGTTGTTCCATGACGTGATTGGTTACGACAAATACGAGGTTTCTTGGTGGGCAATGGTTAAGGTTGTCACATTTGATCTCGCAATACAGCACACCACCACCGTTGGCCTATATATACTTGTCACACTGATAGAGAACGAGATTGGGAGTTTTGGTGGGGGAGAGCTACCTCTAGCAGCAATGATTGACAAGACTCTTTAGCTACCCTTTGGATGACTAGCAAGTGATCTCTTGGACACACATCCCTTGGCTCCACTGGCTCCAAGCGCCGGACCTTCCTTGACAGTCGATCGTCCGTGCAAGAGAGCTCACTAACAATGACTCCAACTCGATCTTCTTATAGGTTAGTCGTCCTCTCCCCTCTTCCCACTGGCAGGAAGGGGGAGACGAGTCCTTTCTGCTGATAACTTGTTCCCATGGTCATCCATGGCCTTGACCAAGGGAGGTCTGTTCCTCCCTCGAGGATCACCCTCAATCCTCCTCCTTCCTATTTCGTTTGTGCATCACCTAGAGTAAGGGAGGGATTGTTATCAAATTTTCCTTAAGTGTGGATGCTTTCCTTATTTGACCTGGCATCCAGTCTACTCGAGCAAGATGCCACCCTCGTCTTATCAACTTTACATGTTATTTTGTGTTTTCAAGGTCGCTTACAAGTTTTCCTCTTCCTTGAGTCAACTTTGTTTTATCTATTTTGTATGCCTATTGGGCTAGGTGCACGAGTCTTAGCACTGTGAGACAAAACACGGAACCTGGCATCTGGTAGTACGGGTTCCATCTGGCCGACTGACAAACGAGTCAGTTGCTGCTCCTATGTCCGGCATCTTAAGCAACTCTCCTCGTTATGACATAGGTATATGAGTTGCACACTTAGTGTTTTTTCTAAGGTAGAGTACAGAACTCGGCATTCGGCACCTCGATGGTTGGCAGAAGAGCCGGGTGTTGACCTTATGTCCAGCACCCCTATTCGCTTTACCTCTCTTTGGTTGAATCCCTCGTTTCTTTCATACGACCTCGTGACTAGCTTCGCACGCACAATTTTAGTTATTTTCTGTAAGGTAGAGTACAGAACCTAGCCTTTGGCACCTCAGGTTTCGGCTTGGTGGCTAGCAAATGAACTAGGTGTCGACCTTATGTCTGGCACCATTGTCTACTCTATCTCTCTTTGATTGTCCTTCCTTCGTACCCTTGTTCAACCTTGTGACTAGCTCCACACGGACGATTTGTTTTGCTTTCATGCTTTGTGGGTAGAAGTTCGCCAGGGCTGGCGTACTTCCCCCACATTTTCCTTTTTTGGTTCTTCCTCTGCGCCATCGCCCAATGCCTGCTTGTGCATCATGGCCTCGGTGAGTGCCCCGAGACTTGACTTCTTAAGTCCTCGCACGACCTCTAGGTGGATTTATTGGTTTTTCCATCGAATTTAATGATTTTTCGGTGAGTGCCCTGAGACTTGACTCCTCAAGTCCTCATGTAGCCCCTCTATCGAATTTACTAATTTCTTAGCGAGTGTCCTAAGACCTAACTCCCTTAAGTCCTAACATGACCCTAGGTCGAATTCACTAATCTTTGGTTAAGTCTTCCGATTTCCTAGTGGTTGCATTTTTGCTTCTTACATCTCTTTTTTACTTTGAGACTAGTTGGATTAGGGCATGATGAGCAACTCCTAATCACAACCAGAACTTCCCTTTTTAGTTCTCCATGTATTTTCATTAGCTTTTGTATTAGTCACAGTAAGGATGCCAGTTTATGTTGGGTTGGTTGGGGGTGCTTAATACCTTCCCCACCAATACCCTGAATCTTTACTCACTATCTCTGAGTAGTAGACTTTTACTTTAATTTTTTTGGAGATTTAACATTTCATTCTTGAGTTGAAGAGTATATTCTATTCTTCTTATTGTTTTCCTGATTTTTTAGTAAAAATAAAGTGGTGACTCCGATTCTTTTAACAATAACTCTTAACTTATTTTCTTGAGTCTCATGTGCTTGTTATTCTCTTAAAGAGCTTCAACCATCATTTGAGAGGAAAGAAGGGTAACAGTTACAACCTCTACTGGTTTCAATTTAGGTATGAGAGAATATTTCTTTAGACTTTATGGAGGATTTATAATCCGTAATGCCACCCCATCGTAGAAATAATGACGATGACGTCACAGATGATGCAACCTTAAAAGAAGCAAAACAACAAACAAACAGAGGCAATGAAGAATTTGTATTAAGATGAGAATGTTACGTAGCAAAAAAATACCCTCAAATCTCCTCTCTTTTTTCCCCCTCTCACCTATGTAAAACCCAAAACTTCACTCTCTCTTAAAATGCAAAAATAGATAGAAATCACTCTATAGACCAGCCACCCCCAAAAAGAAGAGAGGGACCCCTTTTGAAACACACAAAAAGAAATGAAAACAAAGTCATGCTACAAACTCATTCCACCTTTATGCATGAGACTCATTCCATCATGTACTTGATTTGGTTAAGTCATGCCCACTCATTCATGTATTCTATGTCAACCTCTCATGGGAAAATGTGACCTTGTGAAATTTCCTCGATGCACGCACATCTAAGTCTTCAGTGTAACTGCCAACGTCATGCACATTTATTCGTCCAAGTCGGCAGACAACAACGACCGACAATAACTTCTTTCCACCTACGGATAGGTGGAGTTGTTTGCCTTGACGCGAGCCATGCGCAAATGGAGACCATACTTGTTCAGGTAGCACTTCATTGTGTGGATTGATCAACAGAGCTTGAAATTTTTATTGAAGCAACCACTAATCACTCCTATACAACAATGATAGATGGTAAAATTATTAGACTATAATTTCTCAGTTGAGTATAAGAAGGGGCCACGAACTCGACGGCAGATGCCCTCTCCCAACGAGAGGACGAAGTGACGGAATCCTTTATAGTGATGATTCTCCAACCGACTTGTGTGGAGTAGTTATGCAAATCCTATAGGGGCAATAGGGAGTTACAGGAGTTGATGTCCAAGTGGGATGATGGGACCTTGGATGCTATAAAGTACTCAATACAGGATGGATTGCTTTTAAAAAAAAGTGACTGATTCTAAGAAGTTCATCATCATTTAAAAGGGTTATACTTAAAGAATTGCATCATTCCTTAATCATTGGGTACTTCAGATTCTTGCATAGTACCAATTTACAAAGAAACTTGTGTACTGAAAGGGGATGAAGAAAGACATTAAGCAATTGGTGAAAGACTTTGTGGATGGTTAATAGATGAAACTGTACAGTACTATTTCAAGATTGGGAGGATATTTCTTTAGACTTTGTGGAGGGTTTATGATCTGTAACGTCGCCCCATTGCAAAAATAACGACAATGATGTCACAAATGATGCAACCCCAAAAGAAACAAAACAACAAGCAAAAAGAGATAAGGAAGAATTTGTATTGAATATGAGAATGTTACGTAGCAAAGAAACACCCTCCAATCTCCTCTTTTTTCTCACCCTCTCACCTGCATAGCAATGCTTGAACTTACTCAACGTCTACAGTTATTGCTGACCCTTATGAGTCATGATGGCTCTCATTTGTTATAGGTGGAGCTTGATGGAAGTCAAGGTGGAGATTTGAAAAGAATGTGACTTTCATCTTGTTTGTATTTTTGATTATGATTTGTAACTTGATGTACTCAAGGACATTGTTGGAATTTGAGGCTTGAGTATAAAAGCCCAAATTTGCCTAAATTGAGATAAGAAGAAGAAACTTTCTTCCTTTGCTTCTTCTCCCTTTGTAACCCATCCACATCATAGTGAAAATCACCAAGAAAGCCATCCGTGGAGTACCCAAAGTAAAGGGGAATCACATAAACCCTTTTGTGTTTGAATGCTCAAGATCACCTCCTTCTTTCCCGCAAAAATCGAAGCAAACAGAGGCTAAACGTGCTGGCGAGGAGCTTCAGAAATCTGGTGACGTCCTCCCCAAATCTGTGATTTTTGACCTCGATTTGGGCCCTGATTTCTTCCGAAATCATAAGACTTTTGTTCGTGGAAGCACAACAAAATGAAAACGAAGTCATGCTACAAATTGGTTCCACCTTTATGCATGATACTTGTTTCATCATGTACTTGACTTGGTCAAGCCATGCCCACTCATTCACGTATTTCACATATTCTGTATTCCACGTCAACTTCTCATGGGAAAAATGCGACCTTGTGAAACTTCCTTGATGCATGCACATCCAAGTCTCCCTTATAACTACCAATGCCACGCACATCTGTTCATCCAAGTCTTCCGTGCACTTGATCCAATGCCATGCATGCAGCCATTATAAGACTTGCATCACATTTAATCGATGACCATGCACGATCTCAAGTCCACGAACAACATCCTCATGCAACCACACCATGCATGCAGATATTCATTCAATGCCAAACTTGTCATAAATTCCTTCTACCATGTCGCGATTACATGCAGCAATGTCGCCGATGAACCATCACATAAGACAATGCAATGTTATGAATGTCGATCAACATACCACGCTCACGCAACGCTATGCCAAATGGAACACCTATCCATCACATCCAGAACTAACCCTGGATCAATTTACCAAGTAACCAAGGCTTCTCTATAATCCTAGTCATAGTTGATCGTTTTTCAAAGTATGCTCATTCCATTAAACTAGGCCACCCATACAATGCAGAAGGGGTGGCAACACAATTTATTGAAAACATAGTTAAGCTACATGGGTTTCCCAAAACCATGGTGTCCAATAGGGATACCACCTTTGTAAACAGGTTCTAGAAAGAATTATTTACACAGTCAAGAACTCAACTGAAGATGAGTAGTGCATACCATCCATAGTCCAATGGTTAGATAGAAATTGTGAACAAGGCATTGGAAATGTATTTACGGTGTTTTTGTTGTGAAAGACTGCAAGAGTGGGTGACTCACTGACTTGATTAGCTTGGGCAGAATTCTCCTGCAACTCAACATTCCACACAACCCTCGTTATCTCCCCATTTGAGGTACTATATGGGTGTCCCACTCCAATCCCCCTCTCTTTTATTCCAGGAATGACGGCAATCGAAGTAGTAGAGACCCATTTGCAGAAGCGAAATGAGATGCTCCATCACCTTTGCGACAACTTACTCCAAGCCTATGATAAGATGAAGCAGATGGCCAATCGGAAAAGAACTAATCGTGTGTTCCAAGTAGGTGACTAGGTCTACCTATGTCTACATCCTTTCTGTCAAAGCTCGGTTTGTGAAAGGGGTTATTGCAAATTAGCGGCTCGATTTTATGGGCCATTTCAGATCATCGCCCGAGTGGGTGAAGTCACCTATAAGTCTACCTCCATCAGCAAAGGTACAACCAATTTTTCATGTCTCTCAACTAAAAAGGAAATCGAGCACCATCCCAGTAGTGGCAACAGTTCTCGCTCTATGGCCAATAGATCAACCAATTTTATCCCCACAAGAGTACATTACAACGTTGCATTGCAAAGCAAGGAAATCGGACCAGAGCCGAATGGTTAATCCAGTGGGAGGGATAGGATGCAGCTTCTGCTACGTGGGAAAACTATGATCGACTACTTTGTGAATTTCCAGCTTGGACCCAAGATCCAGGGCGCAACATTGAAGCTATTACACGACGCCAACTGAGGACAACGCTTGTCTCGAGGAGGGGAGAAGTTGTTATGAACCCAATCTTTACAATCTTGGGCGTAACTCGTATCTTTTGTTTTAATGGTCTTTGTTTGTTTTAATTGTTGTCTTTAGTGGAGTCTTTGGGGGTCTTGCGGCATTTGGATGGAAGATCTGTGGAATCTGTAACAAAAGGATCCGAGGTGTCTTTATGAGTCAATGTAACGGACGATCCGTGGAGTCTTAATAAGTCATTGTAACAGACGATTGTCCAATGGTAGGGTGTAATAGACGAAAGGTCCAAATCAGGTTATAAATAAAACGGTTCAAAGCCGTATAAGAGGCATCTAAGCATTCTTCTTCCAAGCTCGACTTCTCGAGTGACGTTGGGTGGACCACTCCCGAGCATATTTACCTCTGCTTAGGCTTGGACTGCCAGCCTCACTCTTCTCTTCTCATGTGTCTCTTCTCCTTCCACTCACAGCAATTCCAGCATCTTTCACAATAGGGAAGAAAGGCCCCGCCAAGAGGCCACCCCCTTGAATTAGGCGTTCGGTGAGGTTGCAGATTTTGAGGGAGGAACTAGAGGAGCATAACATAGTATTTTATTGCAAAACTAAAGTTTAAAGCTAGGAATAATTAAGTATTGGGAGTTGGACAGTGCTACAAACTTCCCTTTTTGCATCAATGTTGTTGACGTGCTGTGTTGTTGCTGTATTGTTTTAAGTATGTATTGTGCATGAATGTACTCAAATCGATGCTTACCATGGAGTGCATTTACAGTCTTTTTTTTAATTTTAATTGTGATGTCCAAATCAACATGAACCTACTTGTTATGGCCTTGTTGGAATGCTGTGAATGAATTGTTTTATTTGTTTTATGAAATATTATGTTGAGATAAATTCCGACTGGTGCCATCCCACACTAAGGAGAGTTGGCACCCCTAGTGGCCTTATTATCGGAAAATTTGTCTGTTCAGCTACCTTAGGTTCGGAGGCGTGACAAGTTGTTTTTCTCGTCATTTGTGTATAAGTATGCTTGTGTATATTGTTTCTTAAAATCAATTTTATGTGTATATGTTTCAATAGTGCAAGGTGTAGCTTCTTTTTGCATTCTTGTAGTGTACGTCAGGTGTTTGTAGAAATGCCAATGTAGATTGTGCTTAAATGTGCGATTGGATTTATTCAAGAATTGGTTGTGTGCGCAACCAGCTTTGCGCTTTCTTACTCCCTCCCAACGTTCCCATTTTCTCCCACTTGTAAATTTTTTATATTAATCAATTAATTTTAATAAGATAAAATATTTATTACATCAGAATCAATATTATGTAAAGTATTTTAATAAAAGACTTATTGAAAGTTCAATTGTAAATTCTTTCTCCCCCATCAACTAATTTTAATAAAATAAAATCTACGATTAATTATCGAATTGAGCCGACAGAGAAATATATATATATATTGTAATTAATTGTGTATGGAAATGCGAACTTGTGATTGATTGTAGGGGGTGTCTTGGTCTTTGATTAAGACAAATAAATGTTTGGATCGAAGAGCCAGTGAAAAATTAAAGAAGCTGATTTTTCAAACTGGAACACCTTTTTGGGCTGCTCCGGAAAGAAAGGTCAACAGCCGGACTCCAACATCGACAAGAAAGGGAAAGCTGCTTTATCTTATTCAGAATAATCAATGATGCTATTTAGCATGTGGGCTACCTTAAGAAATATACTTGTAGCCTCAAACACAACTGCTCATGCAACCTTACGTATACATGTAGTATTGCGTGTATTGCATCACACAAGAAAATGAAATACCAGCAACCAATGCAAAAGCAGAAGTTGCAACACAGCTAGGTAGCGCCGGCCAACATATTTCTATCTCTCGTTGGAATTGAACCCAGCAATATGTATATGTGTGTGTGTTCAATCCCGTTACCAGCAGGAAGGCGGGCTTAGCTTGTCTATATATATATATATATATATATTTATATGAATTAAGGTTAAGGGACGATCCTGATTAAAACTGGGTGTCTGTGGTGTAGGTGCTTCCGAAAGTCCACGACGCCGGTGCGACGTTCGTGGCCGTCCGGACCCGGCCGTCGCTGAGCTGGACCCTGAAGGAGAGGCTCTGGCCATTGAGGTAGACGAGGCTCTGCCAATTTTGACCCCAGTTCCTTGTCATGCTCAACCAATCCGTTCTCGACCCTTTTATCCACACGCCGGAGACTGTGCCGACTCCGGCGACGTTGGAGACGAGGACCAGCTCGAAGTAGTCCCTTCCGTTAATCGTGAATCTCATGCCTCCTTTACGTTGGCACGTCACCCTGCCAAATTAATTAAGCAACGCGCCCAAGGTGGTGACTGGTGAGTGGTTAATTAGGTTTTAATTGCTAGGATTAAAATTAGACTTAAAATATAGAAAATTCTTTTCGATAGAATTTTAATATACACCTCCTGTACTGGACGGGCACGATGCCGGCCCTGTAGATAGCGATGGTCTCCCACGCGGGCTGTGACATGTCGAAGTGCTTGCGAGGAGTGTTGCACCAGCCGCCGTCGTCGTCTGGAAGGTCGGGGTTGGGCGGGCAGAAATTGGTGGCGGTGACGGTGATGTGCTTGCCCTCGCGGCACCACCGAGGGGACTTGCTGGAGTCGCAGGTGATCTGGTAGCAGCCACCGCAGGCCTTGCCGTCGTCGAACAAGGCCGAGCTCAACGCCGTGTTGTCCGTTCCGTATCCTTCGGAATACAGATTCCCATACCCGCAAGCGCCACCTGCATGCGCGCAACCCAAACTCATTCGATTCACGATCGATCATCATCCAGTGACATTTAATTAATTACTTACGTACCCATGCTTCCGGAGCCATCACTGCCACCATAGAAGGTTGCAGTCGCAGGAGCCCAATCCGCCATCGCCGCTTGAAAACCAGAGCTGATCAGCATCGACGAGAACAGAAGCATCATCAGCGCGCGTACGGGCACAGCACTACCAGACGTCCAAACAGCACATGTCGCCATGTTTCCTCCTCGATCTGAACACCTTAACTTCCCAACTGCTACACGATCGCTACACACACACACAGAGATACATATATATATATATGACAATTAATCGTTCGTTTTCTTGAGAATCGTACATCTCCCGCACGCATATTTATACCGGCCAGTACGTCTCATGAGCCTGCGATCTACCTCGCACATACATGGGATTTGTCAACCAATGCTTTCGCCAAGCACATGCGGGGGCATTAAAGTCATAGAACACGTGTTTTTTATTGAAGTCAACCGAAACAAGTTTCCTACGGATGTTGACGGGTAACATGCATCGGCATGGAACAAGGAGGCAGAACCTTGCTCCTTTTGATCTCAAGGACTTGTGCAAGTACAGTACGTTCAGACAAAATAATCTTATATCGAAAATAATGATTAATTTTAAGATATTTATATTATTTGAAAGTTATTTTTTACTAATCAATTAATTTTAATAAAGTCAAATTTATATGATATTAGAACTAATATATGCACATTACATGTAAAATATTTATAACTAGGGTACTCTAATAAGAGTAATGGGTGAAAAAAATAATCTTATATTAAAAATGATGAATTAATTAAACTGAAACTTTTATATAGTACTTTCTTATTAGTCAATTAATTTTAATACGATAAAATTTATAAAATTAATTAACTAATAAAAAATAATTCACAATATAAAAATTTCGATCCGGCCGACCTAATATCAACTACCCGGCTTTCTGCTTTGGACTTTTACGTTGCATGCACATGGAGGCCCATTTGGAGTGCAACGGTGACTTCCACCCTTTGCGTAGGCGGAAACGAAAGAAGCGATTTTAAAATTTCGTCGGTTTTTTTTTTTTTGTTTTCACGTAAACGTCACGATAACGTAAACATTGTATCTTCTTTCCCTTTCCATTTCCATCCTTTTCATTTAAAATCCATTTATAATCAACAGAATAAATAAATAAATTAAAATTGATAGAAAAATAAAAATGATAGGAAACAAATTTTGATTCTGTACGTACTTAATGGAATCAGATAAAACTAAGAATTTAGATGTTTGCGTATAGGTTCAGAAATTCACAAGAACTGAAAGTGTAAAAAGAAATTAAATTATAAATTAATATGATTGATTAATGGAAAAAATAAAAATATTTATTTACTAAAAATACTTACGTACATTATTTTTTATATTTACAAAAAATAATTAACTCAACTCATTATGTGTATGCTAAAAAACTTTTCTTGATTATATTTCAATTAAATAATTTTCTTGATTATACTATAAAACTTATACTTTTGTATTTTTATCAATGCTATATTTCAGACCTTAAATCTTAAGTTCTAGGCTTTATAATATATGCATGTGTAACGTAAAGATGTACGTATCACATAAGTAACATAAATATGATAAATTTGTGTACGTGCGCATAATTAAGTTTCAATAAATTATGAATATGGTATTATTAATTTCTATTAATACAAGTGCAACAATTAAAATTTAGATAAGATCGAGATCGAAGATCGAGCAATTAACCCAATCTTTCCATGGAACAAAAATTCTGCAAGCCCTGCCATCCGTGGCAACTTGCCAACTTTTAATGGCGGGACTTTAATTATCAACTTTATTTAATTAACTAATTAATCTAATGTTAGTTTTTCTTTCGTTTGATAATTAAATTATGATGGTACAAAATTAAAAAAATCAAGTCAATCATTCAGCACAAGAACATATGAATTTTATAGTAATTTAGGCAAAAATTGTTTTTCTAATTTTAACTTTAATTTTACATTCATTATTATTATACAAATTTTAATGTAAATTTTTATCATACTAATTAATATGCAATTTCAGTATCATTTATTTTACAACTCTTAATTCTAACTTCATTTAACTCTTGGAAAAGTTCTTCCTCAACGTAACTACTCTTCATGAAGTACTCACAGCTTCCAAAAGTACTCTTAGTTTCATGATGATATTCACATTCTCCAATTCACTATTTCTATTAGCAAAATTACTCTTCTCCTTTCTTCTATTTCAAAATCATTTTCCTAAAAATCACTTTTTTCACTCCCAAAGTGCAAAAGTGAAAAACAAAACAAAGCTAGAGTACTATCACTACTCCAACATGAAATTATATAGGTGTTTACAGAAAATTTTCGTCCGGATTTCAGGTAAAATTTCTAGATTATGGATAAGAGGGTTATGAATTTCATGTGCATACTCAGAATCCGATTGTCTTCCCCTACTTATCCGAACGCTAGGTACATACCCGGAATTTGACTGTCTTCCACTTCTTATTTGGAATCTAGTTGATATGCCTGAGTAGGAGTTCCAAATTCCAAGTAAGAAGATCACGGATTCTGGGTATTTACTTAAAATTTGACTACCTATAAAAATCACTTCTATAGACACTTACAAAGTTAACATCCTCATATATATATATATATATATATATATGAACGGACAATTAAACTAATATATATATATAACACTACTGCGCCAACAGCCAACACGAACGCCTTGTCCGGTGCAATTTCACTAATCCCTGTAACTTGTAAGTTACAAAATTCATTGCTGATATAATGACTGATGTATATATCTATTCTGATATTGTAACATATGCACGTATATATTCGTTACTATACGTACAGTAACGTTGGATAATGTGTTTTAACTTTCTTGTGACGATTGTTTTTAATATATAATGACCGTTTTGTCCGTCACTATATACGTACAGTCATCGTTTCCTCCAGTGACTAGTTTGCCTAATTCGTAATTTCATTTCAAATACGGTACTTTCATGTTTGATGTTAATGTTCTCAAACTACTAATAAATATTGAAATCTTATTGACAACTTTCAGTACGTAACTCCTCTCCCAAAATCCATATTTCGATCAATTTAATTTCAAGCCTCTGATTCATATTTTACAAATATTAATTAATTGACATTCAAACGGATTTCATGACCCATCAAAATAAATTCCAAGAGGTTTACTCAACCTATTCGTGGCAAGTGCAATTTTATTTTCTTGTAAAATTATTTTAACACGTTTCTTTATTTGTAACTTATTTTTAATTTTTTATATTTACAAGTATTTACAGGTAAATGTACATGAACTAACTTTAATATTATGTTAAAATTTCATCTCAAAATTTAATAATAATAATAATAATAATAATAATAATAATAATAATTGTTTATATATTAAATATAATTTTATTTTATACATTTATCAAAACTATTACAACGCATACACTATAATAAGATAAAAGGGAATATTATATTTGAATTAATCCAAGTAATTATATTACCATTATAAAAGAACGTGATCTTTTCTTTTAATTTTTTAAACATTATCCTATTATGATCAATTATATATATATTACCTTATTTTCTTGTAGTGCGACCGACAAGGAATGGGGTGGACAAAAGCGTTGCAAGACGTAATTGACAGAATTGAAGAAAATAGCAAAATAAGGGAAAGTGCCTTAAATTTTTTATAGTTATACAAATTACAGATGAAATCATGATCATCAAAATCGAACAATCGCACCATCATTGCTTATAACTAAAAATTGTGCATTAAACAACCCTCAAGATGCATGAATGATAATTAACATTGAACGAAAGATACATAAAACTCTGAAAAATAAAATCGAACATTTCTACCGGTAAAGTGTTGGGGTAACGTAAACCTAGTTGAGGCTAGCAAATAACTTCTTAATGATGAAATCAAACAAATCACAAAGAAAATAATACCAAACTTTTTATATGAAAAATTTTCCCGGTGTGAGAAAGAAAGACCATAGGACCTATCGATCTACTCTCAAATCCTTCACTATAATCAAATGACAATTACATAAAGTCGTCTCTAGTGATTAACTAGAGAAATCACACATTCATTATCGTCAACAACCAATGACACAAAACAACACAAATAAGAAGCACACAGATTTACCCATTCGGCTGTCTACGTTTCAGAATTTCTTGCTATCACTACACAACTTTTGAAATCATGAAACTTATTAGAAATGAAGCTCCACGAATTCCTAAACCACTGAAAAAATTTCAGTCAAATCGAACTTCGTTTCACCCTTCAAACTGACTTTCTACCAAGAATGTGTATTGCAGAACTATAGTGACAAACTACCTCTGAAACTCTTTTCGAATTTACCTCTTCACTATTCTACTCACTGATCCAACCATCTGATCTAAAAAATATTAAGTCATGACCTTGCTTTTAAACTTTCAGCTCAATCCGACCACAAACACTCATTTGATCACTCCTATGATCAAGGTAGTATAACAAAAAGAGAGGTGATGAATTTGCACAAGGCCTAATAGGATTTTGTGGGTAAATTGTGTCAATGTCTTTATAAGATGATAAAATATCATAACCAGGTCATGTTGGGAAAAACGATCCTCTTGTGAAAATATGTTCTTTTTTTTTCTTTTCTCTTCCATAAGCCCTAATAGGATTTTGTAGGTAAATTGTGCCAATGTCTTTATAAGATGATAAAATATCATAACTAGGTCATGTTGGGAAAAATGATCATCTTTCCGCATACCACAACACGGTTGCATGACACACACAAGCTCTTCTTCCGTCCCAACAATGCGTGTCTCCTCAGGTTGTTCATTGGCGATGAAACACAAGCTCTCTCTCTCAGTAACATATAGGTGGAAGAAGGAGGGAGAAGAAGGAAGGAGTAGACGCAGAATTTTACGTGGTTCGGCAAAATGGCCTACTCCACGAGGTGCTGATTTTCTTTCGTTCTTCGTATCGCCAACAGGCAACCACACGAATTGACTGTCGATCTCTCCCACTTGTGCCGACACCTACTTCTCTGTTACAGTAGTCGTTATACAACAGACATGTTACACCATATATATAGTGAAATACAAATGAGAACCTTAAAAGACGGACCCTCTAACTTATTGCCTGCCTCAAGCATACCGCATGGACATCCTCGGTTGCCGGTGTTGCAACTGTCTGCAACTTGTCTTCTACCCGCATAGTCCTCCAATCGGCTGCCGTTGGATTGACCTGGCTGTCGGTTCTCTTAGGTGGGTGGCTGCCTAGCCGGTCAGGTCAAACTCTTGCTCTGCTGGTCTACGACTCTTGCCCTCTCGTAGCTCTATGCTAGACTGTAGACTTAAAGCCGTATACTTACAACCATAAACTTAAGGCCATAAGGTTAAGGTTCTCCACTGTCACTCCTGCCCTCTACGCAACCTTGGATGCCCAATACCCGATTGCCACCTTATGACCCCGATAGCCACCTGTCTTCCGGCGGAAGCCCGGTCCTTCACTCCTACAGCCTAATACATGGGCACCCGATTGCCTCAACATGGCTGCCACCTTGTGGACCTGGCTGCTGCTTGCTTTCTAGTGGAAGACTGTCTCCACTCCTTGTAGCCCTAACAATCTCCCACTTGGAGACTGTCTTCCAGGTAAATGCCCAACTCCCGGTGTCGCAAACTGTGGGTTCTGCTACCAACACCCATTTCCAAGCTTCACGTTCTGTGGAGAGACTCATGCAGAGTTTTAACTTCTTCATCATCATCATGTTGGTGAACATATCTATAGCATTCTTTGCTCTCTTCACCTTCTAGAGATTCAGGTTTCCCTCCTCGACCTACTCTTAGACGAAGTGAAACTTCATTTGTATGTGTTTGGACTTTGAATGAAACTTCAAGTTTTTTACCAAGTAAATGGTGGATTGACTATCACAGTACAATACACTGCGCTCTTGTCGGTGTCCCAACTTGGCTAGAAGGTTCTCTAGCCAGATCTTCTCCTTTGCTGCTTCAGCAACGACCACATACTCTATTTCGATGGTGGAGAGGGCAACCATACCCTGTAGCTTGGATTTCTAGCTCACAGTTGTACCTCCCATGGTAAAAACGTACACTGAGGTGCTCCGAAACTTGTCCATATCTCCTCCCAAATCTGAGTCGTAGAAACCCGTCATCTCTGTTGATTCCTTTCGGTAGCACAGGTTGTATCTAGATGTCTCTTGCAAATACCACAGTATCCACTTTACGGCATGCCAATACTCCATACCCGGATTTCCCATGAACTTGCTCACAGTCTCGACGACATGTGCTATGTCTGATTGGGTGCAAGTCATGGCGTACATGAGGCTGCCCACGGTAGCTGCATATAGGAACCGAGCCATCTCCTCCCAGTTCCATTCCGTGCTTGGTGACTACGTCTTCAATAGCTTGAGGTGGGCCCCCAAAGGAAGATCCATTTTCCTCTCATTTGAGATGTTGAATCTCACAAGTACTTCTCCTGGTTTAACCTTAGTGTGTTGGCTGCTTTGTCTCAAATGATCCACATCTCGAGAATCTACCGGACCTCCCCCAAGTCCTTCATCTCTAACTTCCGACTAAGCTGACCCTTTAGCTTCTAGATTTCCTCCATGCTGGAGCTCGCAATCAGCATATCATCTACGTAGATTAGTAGAATGATATAGCACTCCTTCATCCTCTTGATGTAGCAGTAGTAGTTTGCATCACATCTGTTGAAGCTCATGATACTTATGAAGTTGTCAAATTTCTTGTACCACTGCCTAGGTGCCTGCTTCAACCGGTACAAACTCTTCTGCAGCCAGCAAACTAGTTTAGCTCCCTTGCTGGCTTCCGCGTACCCTTCCGACTATCGCATGCAGATCTCCTCATCCAAATCTCTGTGAAGAAACGCTGTCTTCACATCCATTTGTTCCATGAACAAATCTTCATCTACCGCTATGATTAGGACGGTTCTCACTGTGGTCATCTTGACTACCAGAGAAAATACCTCAGTGTAACTGATGTCCTGAACCAGTTGGAAACCCTTGACAACAAGTCTAGCCTTGTACTTTTTACTGCCGTTTAGCTGTTCTTTTAGTCTGAACACCCACTTGCTGCCAAGAGCATTCTTCCCTTCGGGTAACCAGGTCAACTGCCATGTTTTGTTTCTTTACAGGGATCTCATCTCCTCCCTCATGGCTAACTCCTACTGGTTCGCGTCCATCGCTTCAATTGCCTCAAGGTAACTCCCCGGCTCATCGTCATCTATCAATAGCAAGAAGTTGGCAGACGGTGAGTACCTATCCGGAGCCTTGGAAACTCTCATCGATCTTTTGGGTTCTGGTGTCATCATCTGGCTCTCTTGTTTCGATTACCGTTCCTCTTCAGCAAGTCGCCGAGTTACATGACCCGGTAGCCACTTGGTCGACTCTGCATCTGAGCCTTCGGTAGACCCGCCATCAATCTCCTAGGACTGCTCATTCTGTTCTCCAAAAGTCCAGTCGTCTTCTATCGGCTCCTTCTCCTACTTGCCTAGGACCTGTGAGGCCCCCCCGCTAGCTTTAGCTTGAGGCCGGATCTAGACTACCGATTGCTGATATTCTTCAACCTCTGTTGCCGGTTGGCGCTACCTAGCTGCCCCTCAATAGTCACTTCGTTTCTGTGCGGTACCTGCAACCCCTCTACGTCTCCCACACGAACGACCTTCTTGACTTAGTTGTCTCAAAGCTAGTAGCCGAGATACTCCTGTTTGTACCTAACAAAGTAGCACTTCTTCAACATCAAGTCCATCTTATCGCTCTTGTCTTCCCTGACATGCTGGTAGGATAAACTTCCGGAAATACGTAGATGAGAAAGACTAACTTGACTGATAGCCCACAGCTCTTCTGGTATGTAGAAGTTAACCGGGACTGATAGCCCCTGATTTATTAGGTAAGTTGTCGTGCTGATGGCTTCCGCCCAAAACATCTTCGAAATCTCAACATGTAGCCTCATGCATCGAGCCCTCTTGTTCAGCGTCCAGTTCATCCTCTCGGAAACCCCATTCTGCTGAGGGGTTGCGGGTACCGTCAGGACTCTCTTAACTCCTTCTACTACGCAGAAATCGATGAACTCTCTACTATCATATTCACCTCTGTTATTTGATCTGATGTACTTCACTTTACTCCTTGTCTAGTTTTCCACTTTTGTCTTCTAGTTCTTGAATACTTGGAAAACCTCTGACTTGTACGTGAGAAAGCGCACCCAGACCTTTCGAGTAGAGCCATCGATAAACGTTACATAATACTCGGTGTCGCCTAAGGAACGGACGGGTGCCGACCCCCACACATCTATGTGAACCAGGTCTAGCTTACTTGGCTTTGGACCATTAGTCGCCCTTGAGAAGCTAACCCTCTTCTGCTTCCCCAAGATGTAGCTCTCACAACTCTCTAGGCGGACTTCCTTCAGATCTGAAATTATTCTGTCGACAACTAGCATCTTCAGTCACTTCTCGCCCATGTGTCCCAGTTGGTAGTGCCACTACCTAGACACTTCTGTGGTGGCTATCGCCACTATCATCCGACCATTCGCCTCACCTCCTGTGAGATATAGAGTTCCTGTCCTCTGACCGAATGCAACCACCCAGATGCCCTTGGTCACTTTCCACTTGTCATTTCCAAAATCGACGTGGTGACCTTGATCGTCAAGTTGGCTGACGGAAATAAGATTTTTAGCCAAGTCAGGGACGTACCTCACCTCCTAGAGTTTCCACAGTCCCTACTTCATTTGGATCCGACTTCATCTCATTTGAGAATGTCCAAACTTGCATTGTTGGTCAGATACACCTTTTTCATTGGCATCTTCTGGTAATTTTGTAGCAGCTCCTTCCAGTACGTCATATGAAACGATGCACCCGAGTCCATTACCCATGTGTCGACCGCACTATCGACACAACAGATCAAGGCGTCACATGCGTCGTCTGCCAACGCGTTCACCCCGGCTCCCCTGCTGGCTGCCACGTCCACCCTCCTGTGTTTTGGACACTTCAACCGGACGTGTTCGAACTTGTCATAATTTTAGCACTTGATCTCTGCACGACTCTTGCAATGTGATTTCTACCAATAGCTGAACTTTTGGCCTCAAGACTTGTTGCGCCCCCTGCTCTCCACGCTGAGGGCTGATGTTGACGTCACTCCACTACTCTTCCAGAAGATATCCTTTTTCAACACCAAATCTGTCACTTGCTTCATATCCAACCTTCTGTGTCTCAGTGAGTTGCTCATGGAAGTTACCACAACTGACCAGCTAGCCAACAGTGACGACAACATGATCAATGCTTGGACCTCATCGTCGAACACGATCTCCACTGAATCCACCTGGGTCAGAATCGTGTTGAGTTTGTTCACGTGATTGGGTACTAATGCTCCCTCCCGCATCTTCATGTTGAAGAGCCTGTGCATGAGGAAAACCTTGTTGGAAGCCATTGGCTTCTCGTATGTGTTGGACAGGGCCCGCATGACTCTAGCCATTGTAGTTTTCTTAGCAATGTTGAATAACACGTTCCTTGTCAGTGAAAGTCTAATTAGCCCTAGAGCTTTTCTATCTAAAAGCTCACATTGCTCCTGCTTCATTTTCTCCGATTTCTGTCTCAATAGTGGCTGATGGAGATCCTTCTAGTATAGATTGTTCTCTATCTGCATTTTCCAGAATCCAAAGTCCTTTCCATCAAACTAGTTGACACTGTGCTTCCTCTCCTCTGCCATCTTTGACTTTTTCCAGGTTTCCGGATGGAACACTCCGGCTACTGCTTCCCTACAACTGGCTGTTGCTTCTCCTGCCGAATGTCGTTTACACCTGACGACCACCTGCTCCACACGACACTCACCTTCGAATGCCACTTTGCTCCATCGGTTGCCGCTTCTCCTACCAGGTGTTGTCTACTCCAGACGACTGCCCACTGCACACAACATTCTCCTTCGGACGCTACTCTGCTTACTCAGCTGCCAACTGTTTCTACCCGATAGCCGTCACCTCCACCTGTAAATGTGAACCTGCTTCGTGTTCTTCAACGATGCTCCCACTCGACCTGGAAGTTTTGATACCATTTGTTGGGAAAAAAGATCCTCTTTTCACGTACCACGACACAATTGCATGACACTCTCCTCAACCCCTACGTGTTCCAATAGTGTACGTCTCCTCGGATTGCTCGCCAACGACGAAACACAAGCTCTCTCTCTCAATAACGTATAGGTGGAAGGAGGGAGAAGAAGGAAGAAGTAGACACATGATTTTACATGATTTGGCAGAACGACCTACTCCACGGGGTGCTGATTCTCTTTCATTCTTCGTGTCGCCAATAGGAAACCATACGAACTGACTATTGATCTCTCCCATTTGTGTCGACACCTTCTTCTCTGTTATAGTAGTTGTCATACAACAGACACGTTACACCATATATATAGTGAAATACAAATGAGAACCCTAAGAGACAGACCCTTGAACTTATCGCTAGCCTTGAACATATTACCACTTGACAACCGCATGGACATCCTCGACTACTGGTACTGCAACCATCTGCAACTTGTCTTCTACCCGCACAGTCCTCTAGCTAGCTTCCGCTGGATTGACTCGACTATCAGTTCTCTTGGGAGGGTGGTTGCCTGGCCGATCAGGTCAAACTCCCGCTCTGCTAGTCTACAACTCCTGCCCTCTCGTAGCTTTACACTAGACTATAGACTTAAGGCTGTATACTTATGGCCATAAACTTAAGGCCGTAAGGTTAAGGTTCTTCACTCTCATTCCTGCCCACTGTGCAACTTCAGATGCTTGATACCTGGCTGCCACCATGTGAACCCGGTAACTGCCTGTCTTCTAGCGGAAACTTGGCCCTTCACTCCTGCAGCCTAACACATGGGCACTCAGTTGCTCCAACACGGCTACCACCTCATGGACTCGGCTGTCACCTACTTTTTGGGGGAAGACTGTCTCCACTCCTTGTAGCCCTAACAAGTCATCCTCCATGTAAAAGGAAACCCATCAAACTCCCCCTCCCGACTATATAGAGGTGATCAATAATCCTGCAATATGGTTGAAGTATTCAACTTGTCTCTTGTTGTTAGTTTAGTTAACATATTAGCTTCATTGTCATTCATGTGAACTTTTTCAAATACAAGTTCCTTTGAGTTCACCACATCTTGAATTCAATGGTATCAAACTTTGATATGCTTTAACACGTCACCCAACAATACAAACTTGACTTGTACAATCCCAAGTTCTCTAATATTCTCTTCAACCATATCATTTCTTTGCAGGCTTATGTGGTTACAATAAATTCAGTTTCTGTTGTAGACAATGCAATGCACTTCTGTAATTTGGATTGTCATGAAAAAGCTTCCCTTGCATAGGTAAATGAATACCCTAAAGTGGATTTTGAGTTATCCACATCTCTTACCATATCTAAATCAGTATAACCAATTAATGTTGAGTCTTCACTACCAAAGCAAATTTTCAAATTTGAAGTGCCTTGAAGGTATCTCATGATCCACTTTACTATCTCTTAATGTCATTCTCCAAGATTTGAAAGAAATCTGCTCATTGTATTGACTGCATAGGCAATATCAGGTTTGGTATATACCATAACATATATCATACTCCCTAGCTAAGGCATATGGAACATTCTCCATTTCTCTTTTCTTCTCATATGTAGAACACTACTTCTTATTGAACTTGAATTGAGCTGCAAGAGGAGAACTAACTAGTTTTGCATCATCTATATCAAATTTTTTAAGTACTTTCTCAATGTACTTTTCTTGGGACAAGAACAACTTGTAAGATCTTCTATCTCTTTCAATTTCAATGCCAAGAATCTTCTTTGTAGGTCTCAAGTATTTCATAGCAAAAGACTTATTCAACACCTTCTTTAATTTTGCAATCTTGAACATATTCTTGCCAACAATTAAAATGTCATCAATATAAAGTAACAAAATAATAAAATCATCATAGGAAAATATCTTAATGAAAACAAAATGGCATGTGTTACACTTATTGTAACTTTGGTCCCCTATGACAATGTTAAATCGCATATACCATTGCCTTGGTGCTTGTTTTAGGCCATAAAGACTTTTTTTCAAAATGCACACTAAGTCTTCTTCGCCTTTCTCAACAAACCTTTCTGGTTGCTCCATGTAAATCTTTTCCTCCAATTTTCCATGAAGGAAAATAGTTTTTACATCTATCTGCTTAATCTTTAAATTGAAACTTGCTATCAAACCAAGAACCACTCAAATAGAAGTCTTTTTTACTACTGGCGAGAAGATCTCATTAAAGTCAATGCCCTTCCTTTGAGTGAATCCTTTCACAACTAGTCTAGCCTTATACCTTGGATGTGACGTGCACTCTTCTTGCTTAATTTTGTAATTTCATTTGTTCTTGAGTGCCTTTTTGCCTTTGGGCAACTTCACCACTCATAAGTATGATTCTCATGCAAGGAACTTATCTCATCTTGCATGGAATCCATCCACTCCTATTTATGCTCACCTTCCATTGCATCTGCATAGCACTCTGGTTCTGCACCATTATAAAGTAACACTACAAACTTATCTAGAAAATATCTAGTAGAAGATCTCCTTTCTCTAGTTGATCTTCTAAGAGGAACAGTTGGTCGAACTTCTTGCATTTTCAATTGTTAGTCATGACCATCTACTTTAGTATCATCCTGATCTTGGGGAGCATCCTGTCCAACCGTGTCTACATCATTATCATCAACTTCAGCTTCAACTTTTCGTTGTGTTGGAACTGAGTTTAAATCAATCAACTCTCCATGTTGCTGAGTTGCTTCAATTTGTGCTTTGTCAACATCCTCAATTGCCTAATCTTCTACAAATACAACATCATGGCTTCTAACTACCTTCTTAGTTATCGGATCAAATAGCTTGTAGCTAAACTCATCCTACCCATAGCCAAGGAGAATACATTGTCATGTCTTTGTATCAAGCTTGATTCTTTCATATTGAGAAACGTGTACAAAGGCTTTGCACCCAAACACCTTCAAGTGATCATAGAAGACATCCTTATTGTACTAAACCTTGTTTGGAACATCTCTATGTAAATAGTAATATGGTGAAAGATTAACCAAATATACAATAGTCATCAAGGCCTCACCTCAATAGGACCTCGATACCTTTGCTTGTAAAAGCAAACATTTGACTCCTCCACCAATGTCCTATTTATCCTCTCAACAACTCTATTCAACTATGGTATCTTTGGAAGAGTCTTTTGATACTTTATGCCTTGTTCTGTGCAATAGACATCAAAAGGTTCACAATACTCTCCCACATTATCTGTTTAGATGCATTTCACTTTTTTGTTTATTTGTCTTTCAACTAAAACTTGAAATTATTTGAATTTATCAAGTACTTGATTTTTGGACTTCAAGACATAAGCCCAAATCTTCCTAGAAGAATCATCAATAAAAGTAACAAAATATCTAGCTCCATCATATGTCATTACCTTCATTGGTCAACATACATTAGAGTGGATCAACTCTAACATCTCTAGCTTCGTGGAGCTAGGGTGGTTGGCTCTTGAAGGTAATTTAGTGCTATTTTCTTGCCAAACAATATACACAATTTTTCAAATATACACCTTTTAACTTTGACAAGAGATTCTTTTTTAAAAGCATTGTCATCCTCTTCTCACTCATGTGATCAAGTCTCTTATGACATAACACACTTTGATCTTCATTATCTAATGTATTAATATAATAGAGACATTAGAGAGTTTAGCATTAATGTAATATAAATGAGAACTTTTTACCTCTTGCTATTACCATGTTACCCTTGATGAACTTGTACTTTCCATCTTCAAAATTGGTCACGTACCCTTCATCATTAAGCTTCTCAACTGAAATGATGTTGAGTCTCAAACTCTCCACATGTCTAACTAATATGAGGATCAACCTGATGCCATTTGCGGTCTTCAAATGCACATCTCCTTTGCCAACGATATTTACTTTATAGTTGTTACCCATCTTCACAACTCTTAAGTCACCTGGAGGGTAAAAATTGAAGAAGTTTCTCTAAGATGTGGCACGAATTGTAGCACCACTATCAGACACCCATGTTATTTCATCATCACCTACAAGATTTACAAAATCATCACAAACAACAAGTAACTCTTCAACAACTGAGGCAACATCGACCTCACTGTCACTGTCATGTTATTGTGATTTATTCTTCTTATTCTCCTTTTTCAGCTTTTGATAGAATCTCTTGGTGTGATCTTTCTTGTGACAATGATAGTACTCAACATTTGCATACTTACTTTTGGACTTGCTTTTGCTTTTCTTAGAACCTTTGCAACCTTTATTTTGACTTCTCCCCCGTGACTTTATAACTAACACATCAGAGTGGGAAGAGGAACCCTCTACAATCCTTCTGGACTCTTCATTCATTACCTTAGTCTTTACATAATTCCAAGTGACAATACCATCAAGAGCTAAGTTACAAACTATTACCTTCAAGGTCTCCCAAGTATCTGGCAATGATCCAAAAAGCAATAATGCTCTCACCTCATCTTCAAACGTGATGCCCATCAAAAATAATTGATTTATGATCCCTTGAAATGTATTCACATGATCAGCCACAAGGGTGTTGTCTTGATGTTTCAAATGCATTAGCTGTTTGATCAAAAACATCTTGTTGGTGCTTTCTTTTTGAGTATATAGTTCATCCAACTTTCACCACAAGGTACCTACATTTGTCTCATCACTAATGTGATTCAATATGTTATCATTAACTCACTGTCGAATGAAGCCACATGTTTGGCAATGAAATATTCTCCACTCATCCTCAAATCTATCTTTAGGTTTTTCTTTATTAAAAACACATTTGTAATATTCTTTGACATATAGAAGATCTTCCATCTTCCCTTTCCAAACTTGAAAGTTTGTGTCTTTTAGTGAAATCATTCTGCTTGTATTTATTGTCATGTATTTCACCACAAGGAATTGAACATTGCCTTGTGCCCCATGGTGGGTGCCACTTGTTGGGGTAAGATGAACCTAGTTGAGGCTGACAAGCAACTTCTCAATGATAAAATTAAATGAAGAAATCAAACAAATTACAAGCAAAACAACACCAAACTTTTTACGTGAAAAGCTTTCCCGGTGTGAGGAAGAAAACCACAGAACCTATTAGTTCACTCCCAAATCTTCCATTATAATCAAATAACGGGCACACAAGATCTTCTCTAGTGATTAACTAAAAAAATTACATATTCATTATCATCAACAACTAATTGCACAAAACAACAACACAAACAAGCACACAAATTTACCCAATCGACTGTCCACAATTTCCTGCTATCACTACATAGCTTTTAAAATCACAAAACTTAGTAGGAATGAAGCTCCACGAATCCCGAAATCACTGAAAAAGTTTCAGTTAAAACGAACTTCATTTCACCTCTTAAATTGACCTTCTACCAAGAATGTGTACTGCAGAACTGTAATGACGAAATGCCTCTGAAACTCCTTTCGAATCTGCCTCTTCACTATTCTAATCACCGATCCAACCGTTTGAT
This sequence comes from Amphibolis antarctica, assembly GCA_024699675.1. Taxonomy (NCBI): domain Eukaryota; kingdom Viridiplantae; phylum Streptophyta; class Magnoliopsida; order Alismatales; family Cymodoceaceae; genus Amphibolis; species Amphibolis antarctica. Next base: position 29,335 of record JAMKPZ010000778.1, read on the forward strand.
TTGAAGAATATCAAGTCACGACCTCGCCTTTAAAATTTCAGTTCAATCCGACCACAAACGCTCATCTAATCGGTTCTATGATGAAAGTGGTGTAACAAGAAGAAATGTGACTAATTTGAAAATGTGTTTTTTTTTTTTTTTTTTTTCTTCCACGAGTCCTAATAAGGTTTTATGGGTAAATTAAGTCATCCTTCGTATAGAGGAAAACCCAACACAAAGTTAGCACAAAAATGTTTTGTGTGTTTAATTAGCAGCTTGCTCAAACTGGTGTTCGTTTCCAATCTAGTACAAATATTTGTTGAATATGCATGTCAGCAACTTATCTTTTTAATTAGTCTTGATGTGTACACTTTTGATTGGGTCTTCTTGGACATGTACGTACAATTTTTAATCATGTAAAACCTGGCCTGAAATGTGATTTTTCAAAGTATTGATATAGAACTTTCTTATTGCATATATGACGTACTGTCTATTATACGTTTATCATAACTTAAACCAAAATTTGTGCTAAGTTTTAAAAATTCGGTAGATATTTGAACTTTCCCATTCTTCTAATTTCATGATAGAACTGAAATGCGCATTTTTTGAAGTTGGTGTAGACGTATGACGTACTGTCTTATTTTGCTGAGTTAAGGGAGATGTCAACTAATTTCATAACTCACTTTTGAAAATAGCTTAATTAGTCCATCGTAATCACATTAGGTGATTATGATTTAGATGCATATAGCTTATTCTCTCTATCTCTATTTAATTAGAAAATAGGATTGATTTTTACCTACCTAGACAACCTTTATTTTCTTGTTGATATATATCTCACCATTGATTTTAAAATTCTCTAAATCGGAAATTCGATAATGAATCAACTTAAATTATTCCACCCTAAGTATGTATTAATTGGTTCATACAAGGCTAGCTAAATCATTCATTTCAGGACTTAAGATTCACATTATTTTTAATGACTATCTGATTTACATTATAAATGTGGCTAGTATTTCCTAATTTTGGACTTTTCAAAAAAAATATATATATATTTTTCCCCCGTTGTGGATCGCACACGGCAACCATAAGCGGATGGCGATATAAACCGCACCGCCTATTTTACTATTTAAAGGCATCCGCCGGTCGGCCACCGGCCTTCCTCCCAGAGACCGTTCTTCGCGCCCGACCACCGGCGTCCTCCGCCCTCACGATCATATATATAAAACCAACGCCCATTCCCATCTTCCAACGCCACAACCCAAGAAGAAGAAGAAGAAGGAGAAGAAGAAGAAGAAGAAACAAATGGCAAAGCTCCACCTCTTCGCGGCGCTGCTCCTCGTCGCCGTCGTCGCCGGCGCGGCGGAGGAGGAAACCTTCGTGGTGGAGGGCAAGGTGTACTGCGACAACTGCCGCGCGGGGTTCGAGACCACCATCACCGAGTACGTCGAGGGCGCGGGCGTGAAGTTCACGTGCATGAACGAGAGCACGGGTGAGGTGTTCCAGACCGTGGAGGGGAAGACCGACGCCACCGGGACCTACCACCTTAAGGCCAAGAAGGGCCACGAGGACGACCTCTGCGAGGTGACTCTGGAGAGCAGCCCCAAGAAGGACTGCTCCGAGATCAAGGTAGGGAGGCGCAGGGCCCGCGTCGAGCTCACCCACAACGACGGCATCTCCTCCAACGTCCGCCACGCCAACTCCCTCGGCTTCCTCCGCTCGGAGCCGCTCGACATCTGCGGCAAGTTGCTGGCGCAGTACTCCCTCGATGATTCCGCGCCCTAAGAACGCCGCGACCAGCGTGGCAGGGCCCTGGGCTCCCTTCCTTCCTCCTACCCCTGTCCAATATATTACACCTACCACTATCATAACGTGACCGACGTTAAATTACCAACTCGCATGGTGCACCGTTTTTACTTTTATTTAATTACGTGCGTTGTATCTTTATTAATTATATTTTCAGATGTACTATGCAACCATGCAGTCGTACGTGTTTGCGATTTATTTGTTTCGCGAAAAATGCCAATTTGAACTAATTATGTACAAGCATGAACACTAGCTATGTATGACGGACATAGCTAGTATTGTATCCGAACACACACACACACACATATATATACAATCGATCATATGATTAATTCTATTTCGATCTATATAAGTCTGAACACTCGCATATATGCATACCAAAGGATGTCTTGGTCAATGTCTTCATTTATTTCCGATTTCATTTAAATTTCTATACATCTTCATTATCATAAAATTAAATCCTATGTATTGCGGATCATAATTATTTTACTAGCTAAATTAAACTAATTAACTAGTAAGAAAGGATTTAGGAGTATTATAAAAATCTCAGTTACACATTATTTTTAATATAAGACTATTTTTTTCAACACACATAAATTCTCATCATATATACTATTTAATTATTATGCAGCTTAACTTTATTTATTTCACTACTCCCAATTTTAATAGGAATTTGAAACAAATGAGGTCTATATATATATTCAACAACTTCTAAATATCTTTACAAACTATTAAAAAAATATGAAACAAAATTTTCATTAGTTATTTCTTATATGAAATTATATTAATTAACTGAGGTTTTGATTTGAAGAAATTGGGAAGCGTGAAAGTACTTATTCCTTATTTGTTTTAGACAATATTAACCAAACCATTTGAAGGAATGCAATTTAACACATAATATTGAATATATATATATATCTTTAAATGTTTTTAAAGTCAAACATATATTGCAATTTTGATGAATGTGATTTATACCTAGCTAGATTTGAGAAATTTTGAGAAAAAATTCACATTTAGGTATATATCAATGAATTTTTTTGCTTTCGAATATTATTTAAATTTTTGTTTTTCTTGAAGATAAGAAGATCGACCCTGCGTATGAAATTCACAAAGAAGAGAAATTAGATTGATTTTTGAATTATCTAGGCATAAATCATTGATAGAAAATAGTCTAAGATAAGACACGAACTACAGTTTTAATTAGCATCAATACCATAATATGATATTTCTTGAAAATTATCTTTAGATTGATGCCGTTTTCTCCAAGAAAATTAATTTTTGTAAGTGAAAGATCGAGTATATTTGTAATTTTACATTTGTAAGTAATATCGTAATCCTTTTCGTAATTTAATCTCTTATATATATATGGTAAAGAAAAATCTGACATGTGAATTTGTTTATTTTATAGATCATTTATTTTTCTTCCTATTTTTTTCGCTTCAACGACAACTACAAATAATAAAATACCGATATGCGTGGCTTACATTAAAGTTTAAAATCTTATAAACTCAAAAAAAAAAAAAAACCCGCAAACTTTAGCACTCGCAGCAAAAAGAAATCTGTGATCTCCATTTATTATCATCGTTCAAAACAAATGCAACTAAAAATGTGAAAAGAAGGGCAAACTACTTAACGTATGGTTTCTGCATGTGTACGTACAACGAAACAAATTTAGGGATTAGGGTTACTTCAACTTCGTACGCCGATCGTAACCAGCCCCGTACATGCCAACAATCGATCAGGAAGACGTCGTCGTAAGATCCCGGAGCAGCGGCAGCTTCTAGATGATGGTCCCGTCGGGAATGGTGACGTTCTTCAAGATGATGGTGATCCCGGAGCGAATGTAGTGGCCCTCCGACGGCCTTTCCGCCTCCTCGACGTTGTCGACATTGGCGATCACCACGTTCCGTCCAATCCTGGCGTTCTTTTCGATGATGCAGTTCCTGGGAAGAGATAACAGTAAAAAGAAGGGATTTTTTTTGTGGGATCGATCGAATCGACCATATATTGAAACGCAGAAGCTCGATCGATCTGGTACGTCGAGCGGTCTTACTCTATCTTGGAGTCCCTTCCCACACCCAGCGTAACCTCTCCGTTCGCAAGAATGGATTGTATCTCCTCGTCGGTCTCGTAGTAATCGGCACCCATCATCATGGTGTCCTACGTACGGCAGAATCAAACCATATCGATCAGTATATATAAAAGAGTTAAAGAAGAAGAAGAAGAAGAAGACACCGGCATGCATGATCGAACATGCTGCAACAACAACGTTAGCATTTCCAGATCGAATAGCTAGCTATACTCGGTGCTTTAACCCATGCACTCACTTTTAGCTCCACCCCAGGCCCTAATCTGGAGCGGGCACCAACGACGGAATGCTCCACCTTGCACCGTCCTTCGAGGAAGCATCCATGCGAGATGATGGAGCTTGAGATCTGCCGCGCGCGGGAAGGATTAATTAATCCATGCATGCATGAATGCTGATCGATCGAATGGAATTAATTAATTCGAATGGTCGTGGCGTATACCTTGCAACTTCCGTATTGTGTGGGCGGCAGAAATCGAGCTGACGTGTAGATCGGCTTCGTGTGATCGTAAAACTCGAACTTCGACGGCTACGCATCGACCGGGGGGTGCATCATGTACAAAATCAAACCAAAAAAACAAAACTCGGACAAGAAGAGAGACAAACACTTGAATACGTACCTGACGTGTGAGTTCCAGATTTGCATCGAAAAATGTGCGTATGGTCCCAATGTCCTGCCAGTACCCTTTGAATACGTACGCCTTCAAAACAAAATGATTAATTTATTTTCCTCGAAAAATAGAAAGATAGGGAATTAGAAATTCGCGTCTTTGAAAAAAATACGAAATATGTCAAATTTATCATTTATTATTATTTTTTATACTTTTTAACGACAGAAATATGTAGAAATGAAATTAATTACGCGGATTATGACGTACCTTAACAACAACGTCTTTGGCGGCCATCGGAATAATCTCAGAACGAAAATCATTTGCGGAGGGATAGCTGTGTCTGAACACAATCAACCCACATGTCATCGATCTACACGAGCTGCCGTACGTGCGTGAACTTGTCTGATTTCAGGGTGGGCGTGGGCGTTTAACTAATTAATTACCTTAGAAGCTTCTGCAACGCGCTCGTCTTGAAGACATATATTCCCATGGTGGCAATGTACGGGCATTTCTCCGCTTCTTCGGTAGACAGGCCCACGATCGAGGCTTCCACTTTCTGTGAAGGCCAGGAAGGTTTAGATCGAAATCCTAAAAAGTCGGGTGGGCAACTTTGATTTCTCCATGGAAATTGCAGAGAAAGCTAGCTAGCTAGAAATCAAGGAAACGTACCATGGCTCTCAGGGCGTCACCCTTCGGTCTCTCGATGAACTGACAAATGCGACCCGACCTGTCGATCTTAAACAATCCGTTGTCGCACGCAGAGCTACGCACAAGGAAATTAAGCGAAGTTAAAGAATTAATGTTCCATACGGATGTACTCTGCAACCTGCAAGCTAGCTGCAGGTGGATGAACAGAACTCGATCGACAGACCCGACCTTTCATCAACGGGAACGCAGGCTACCGTCACATCCGCTTCTGTTTCGACGTGTTTCTGCACAAAATCATCGTCCCCGGCCCACAAGTCAGAACGAGTTCAAAATTAATCAAATCATCGTCCCAAACGACTAAGCAAATTTTCCAAATCAGGATATATACCTGTAAGAACTGCACGTAATCCATCCGGTACAGGTGATCTCCGGCCAATATCAAAATGTTGTCAATGTGACTGAATTTGGCGTCCTGCACAATTGAAGGCCACCATAATGAAATTTATATATGATGACAGCTTTCTCGAAGGCATGGAATGTTGTTGCCGTCCAGACCTCAAATATCCAGAGGAACTGTCGAACAGCGTCGGCCGTTCCCTGGAACCATCCCTGTCCCGGTTTGCCTGCCGTTTGCATGGCCGCCAGCACCTGATAACGATATATATGTATATATGGTAGCTGGCTCAGTGGCGACACGGCCGGACAAGACCCCCGTGGTCGATCTGGAGTAGGAGAGCTTAATTGGTTCATGTTACCTCAACAAATCCGTCACCGAAGTCGATGCGGCCCGGAGAATTATAGGTTCGATTGATGTGGTTGTTAAGGGAGTGGGAGTTGAACTGCGTCAAGATGTAGACCTTGTTGATGCCACTGTTGATGCAGTTGCTTACTGCTACATCGATGAGCCTGTAGGAGCCACCAATGGATACCTGCGCGCAGAACACCAATATAATTGTTGGTAAAAAATCTCATGGAGATCAAGGAAATGGTCAAACGAAAATGGTGTGATGTTCGGGTTCAAATCGGGACATGCGGTGAGACCGGCCAGCAAATAAAGATCGTGTGTTGAGTAATTAAAGAAACCACCGACAGATTAAGCACTTGATTTGGCGTGGAGCAGAGCAAAGATTGTAAATTAAGCGCTTACAGCCGGCTTCGCACGCGTCCTGGTAAGAGGAAAGAGTCTTGTTCCAGCTCCGCCGCTTAGAATTAGGGAAGCAACATTTTTCGGATCCGCAACACGCTCCTTCAGTACATGCTCTTGAAGCTTCTGCAATTAACAGTGAAGAAAGGGAAAAAGGCCAACTAAGATCGATGTTTGTTTAGAATTAAATAAAAATGAATTGACAAGAATTAATTTCTTAATAGAAGAAATTAAATTGAGTCAAAATATGTTTGTGTAAATTTAACAAAATTAAAAATATTATTTATTAAGATTTAACGGTATATGATCATAAAAAAATTATCAAATGAAGACAAAATACCTAATCCACTAATAACGCAGAAAGGAAGGAAAGAAAGAAAGACTGAAAAAGATCACTGATAATGCGAAGGTGAGAGCTGTTCCTACCATTAGTTCACCAGGCGTATCAGCGAGAACGGAGTTGACGGCTGCGCATCTCAGCAGCTTGCCGGTTCCGGTTGCGCCCACCCTCTTCTCCAGCCTTCCGTCATTGTGGTCGACCCACCTCTTCTTCACGCCGCCTTCGCCGCCAAATACAGACGAAGACCGGAAGGAAACCAACTTGCTGGTACCCGTCGCCGAAGCTCTTTCATTGCGGCGTCCAACGGCCGCCACCGTCGCCGCGGCATTCAATGTACTCACCGCCATGGATTGAGGAACCAATTAAGTTCTATCGGGGGCGCTTCTGATCGGCGTGCTTTCTTTCTTGCGAAGAGAGATTGAAGAGGAGGGAGGAGTTTCAGCGCAGGCTCCAGCTTGTGTTCTTCCTTTTCTTGCCGTCTGGTTTCTTAAACACTTCATATGCGCCTTCAACGACCTGGGCACGGTTGGTACGGTTTCTGTTGAATCTTGCGGTCGGTTGTTGGACGCGAGATCTTGGACGTTGACTTTTGAAGAGATCGAACAACCACCGTTGGATGGTGTATGGTCTTAAAAAACGTGGCAAAATCTCGTTGACCACAACCGAAGAGATTTATAACGCTGACTTATTTTGACTGTTACTTTAACTTTTTCTCTTTAAACAGAAAATGTTGAAATTCACTTTTAACTCTTTTTTTTGGATATACAAATTTGTCCGATGTTTTTGTCATTTTCCGATTTTACCAATTTTTTAGGTGCACAGATACCTTTTAAACTTATTTTGACTCATAATCAAATTGTTGGCAAATCTGATGTAACTTTGGTAAAAGTAGGAATATTTAAGATTGCATTTACCCAAGAAACCCTTCATCTCCATTGTTGAAATAAAATTACAATGTTTTGGCAAATATTGATTTTGACTAGATTTTTTGGATAAATAACTAAATTTCTGACAAATAATCTTAAATCTTAAATTTTAAATAAATTTCTAACAAATAACTTGTCTTTTTAGTTAAATTAATTTAATAGTCTTAGATTTTGACATAAAAGAATTTCTTAGATGAAGGCTTTGTTGGTAACAAATTTTAATTAATTTTGAAAGTTAAATAAAATTAGAATTGAACTAGTAAAATAAACAAGTGAGAATTATATAGTAATTAAGGTAATAAAAGTTTATACATTAGAATTTATGTAATAATAATGATGTTAAAAAGTTTACGTAAAATAAAAGTTGAAGTTAAAAATAAATAAGGTTGAAAATGTACATCACTTTAGTAAACTTTTTCCTCTTATATTAATAGCATTACCCATGAATTTTTTAACTTTTCAAATGGTCTTAGATCCCTCATTACCTCTTTTTTTTCAAGTAGGCCTTGAAATTATCAATGAAGTTCTTCTTATTTGGGATTAGCATGTTTTGAGAGCCAACTCAAATACCAATGCTGATGGAAATTTTAACAAAAGATGAAATGGTGATCAACGTTTTAGTAATAGAAGAGTTGACGAAGATCTTCAAGATGGAAATTAATTTCTCTATTGTCGTTTTCTGCCTCCTCCTTTTCTTTATTTGATCTTTTGTATTTTCTTAATTTGCCTTTTGTTTGTATTTTTTCTTTAAAACTTGTTGAACTTTGATTTTTTTTTTCAACTGTGATTTTATAATTGGGTTTATCTAAATTTAACCCAAAAATGGGTTTAAATAATGGTCATCGTAACTTAAATATTCCATAACTTTGACTTCGAAAAAATTAAGTATTATATAAAAATGGTCATCGTAACTTTGACTTAGATATTACTTGCAGTAAAAAAAAAAATACTACCACAATTCTTCAAAAAAAAAAACAAAAGCTATTTGTGAAGGTTCCGGACCCCTAACCTAACACCTAAACGTTTTTATATGATCCAGATGAGGGGCCCAGTTCAATCCCCAGGTCTTACGGCCTTTTCTCGGCCTAATAATAAAACAAACAGCTTACGATAGGCCCAGTGATTGGGCTCTTCATTCGGCCCATCATCAAAAGAATTATGTTACAAGTCTTGTCGTGGTTTCGAAGATGAGGGTCTTGTTTTTGTTTTTTTTATAAAAAACATTCTCCTACGTAAAAGTGCGAAAATGTGGAAAACATGTGTACAACATAAATCAATTGATTAAGCGTCCAAATAAATGATTAGGGGATTTATTTTTAAATTGTTTTACACAATTTCAACTACTATATTAATTAAACCTTTTTTTATATTTTTCAAATTATCATTTACTTTTACTTAACCAGAAAAAACGAATGGGCCTCAGCCCAGCTCAAGAACCCCACAGGTCCAAGGCCCATGCTTGTTTCAATAAACTCAGCCCTACCCTTCATGAAATCTACAATTGAGATCAACCCGACATGGATGTATATTACATTTTGGGGGTTTCTATTATTTAAAAGTATGGAAAATGAAAGGGTAGAAAATAATAATAAGTTAAATTTACCATCATTTATTATTATTCCTCGTACTTTTAAATGAAATATTATTGATTTCGCTTAAGAAGCGATAATTTAAAATTATGTTCATCGTCATTTCTTAAGTGGAAAAATTGTTGACATTAAACTCAAATTATTTTGACATATTTCATATTCTCATTTATACTTTAGGTAATATTTGTACTTTTAAAATTAATAGAAAATAATAAAAAATGATGAAAATTTTAATTATTATTTTCTATCATTTTACGTGATTTCACATTAATTCTAAAAACATAAACACCACTTAAAAAGAGATGCACACCTACCAAACGGATACAAAAGGGAGAGTGGTTGGGTATAAGATAAGTTGTGCAAACGATTGCGAGAAAGCTATATGGTCATATGGTCATAGATGTATTTTCCTAAATTGTCTATCAAGTCAAAGGTTAGAAGTTGTATAGTTTTTAGATCATCACATGTCCTTCTTAAGTAAAGATGTTATTTTTTGTGAACATAATTTTCCGTTTCAACAATCACATAATGTTGACATCCAACCTAGCGACAACTTGAACCAATTAATCATTCCCAGTTTCCATTGATAATGCCTACATGGGTTGTCAATCAATTAATATCAAGTGGATATATAACAATGGTTACATTTGAAAATAACTTTTTTAACTTCAGAGTAGTAAAAAGTGATTTTTAATTTCTCAAAACAAACACTCAAAATGACCTCGACTCTCATGTTACTTGAAAAGACAAGTCACGGGAATTGATGTTTTTTAATATTTAAATAAGTGATATTTTTTTAATATTGATGTGATTAGATGTTAATATTAAAATTATATTTTTTAATGTTGATGTGATTAAATGTTAATGTTGAAATTATATTTTTAATATTGATGTGATTAGATATTACGATACGTTAATATAAAAAAATTGTCTTGAGAATATATCCATGTTATCGTAACATTAAGAGTAACAGTGACTTTTAGACAAGAGAGTAGTATTCCCAAACAAAGCCAAAATCTACATTGACTTCGTTTCGAAATATCACTTCCTCATCTAAAAATCATTCTCAATGTCATGATGACATCAATAAATTTTTGAGATAGTTTTTTTATATTAACCTTAGCATAATATTTAATTACATCAAGATTAAACAATACAATTTCAATATTAACATCTAACCACATTAACATTAAAAAATATAATTTCAATATTAATATTACTTATTTAAATATTAAAAGACATCTAACCATTTTTTCAAGTGGCACGAGAGTTGAGGACATTTGGAACATTTATTTTAAGTTGTAAAACTTACTTTTTGCTACTTTTGAATTTGAAAAAACTATTTTCAAACGTAGTCTTTTGACAAAGGCAATACCATTCTAACAAATGATGACAATGTAAGCAATTCTAACGATGAAAATGAAAAATTCAAGATTGACTACATAAACTAGAATCTAAATGAACACATTAAACAGTGTAAATAATATGTTTATTGCATCAAACATGAGCCCATTTACAGTTGATGTCAATAAGTCCAAAGGAAGTGTTCAACCTCCATGAAATTTCAAGATTTTGTCTGCCCCAGCTCCGATCACCTTGCAGTTAAGGTGATAACACAAAAAACCATGCAAAAACCCCACAAGCAATTTTGTAAACTATGACAAACTTTTTTGTAATCAAGAAAAATTAAATAAGTGCTGTAGATTGCTGAAAGCCTATGGAAATTGAATTTAATGCCTTGATGAATAATCAAACTTATTGATATTTTCATCCGTAAGTGGGGATATAAAATTAAAAAGAAAGATAATTTCTATATCAAGAAATTCAGTACTAGCTTAACTTATAATTAAAGGCTATACTCAAAATAAAGGAATAGGTTATTAACAGAAATTTGCCCCTATTATTTTTAAAATAATTATTCTTAAAGGAAGTTTGTATTTCTGAAAAGTATAAGAAATGATAAAAAATAATAAAAAAATTACTTATTACTTTTCATCATTTTTCACATTTCACGTACTTTTCAAATATACAAATCCTCCCTTAAGGTTATATTGTCCTTAGTTTTCAAATCTACTCAGGATTTATGATAAATGAATGTGACCGGCTAATTCAATGTTGCTCAGGGACACTTGAAGAAGTTTACATCAACATTTTGGTAATTCTTGATAAATATAGTTGGAGTATGCTAATAGGGTTTGTTAGCTTAAAAAACTTCTCCGTCAACTCAAGTAGGTTTATATATTAGAATTGAAATGCTAAACTTTCTAATTCCTTAATATATTAAAGCCACATGCACTGAATCACAAGTGAATCAAGCACTCACTTGTTACTTCAATTTTAGAAAGGGTCATATTGATCATGTTGTTTTTGTGTACGTATGATGGCATTATAATTGCTGAAAGTGACTTGAAGATCAAGCAAACTCAAAGACTTTTTTCATTCTCATTTTTCTATATATCAAGGATGTTGAAAAGGTGAAATATTTTGTTCGATCGGCCAAGACGTTTTTGTCTTTTAATTAACTTTGTCACTAATGTTTCCAACGAAAACATTCACTTTTAAAAGTGTGTATGTATGTATATATGTATATGTATATATATATGTATATAAAATATGTGTGTAAATATATATATGTAGAGGGCATGAGTTCTGTAAGTGCCTATAAAATTTCTATAAGTGTCCATCAATCGTGAGATTGATGGGTGAAATTTAAAAACTTAAATATTATTCTTTCTCATGCAAGTGAAATTTAAAAACACTTTCTCTCTTCACCTAAAAAGACGTGTATTCTCTCTTCCTTAACTTTAAAAGTTCACTCACATGTGTATATTTCGAATTATTGTATTAATTAACTTATAAAAATTAATTAATTTTTCATTAATTATGAATATGGTGATTAAATTTGAAAGAATTTGTGGATTTTTCTTAAAATAATTTGATTTTAATTATGTAGTGTTTAATTAAAATAATTTAGGGTGGATTTTTTTTTAACTTAAATATTAGGGTGGATTTTTTTAAAATAAAAAAGTGACGCACAGAACTACTGTTTATGGACTCATTTATAAACGGTAGTTCCATAGATATACCTTACAATTAGGCGGAAGTACCGTCAATCGAAATACTTAGGTGGTTTTGATTTTTAATTACTGAATATTGACTTAAAAGAGATTTTCATTAAATATTATGTCATATATTTAAGTAAAATAAGGTATTTACGAATTTCAAATAAGTGATTTATGTCATATATTTAAAAGAGATTTGAAAATTAAGACTTTACTCTACGCGAAATCGTAAAGTAAAAATGTTAACTTTATGCGGCCAACTTAGAAATAGATGTGTTAATGTTAAATCACCGGCCTTTTAATACAATCGTCCGGTCTTTTAATACAAAACGCCAATTCTCTCATCACGTGTGAAAAGTCACGGTAGAATGTCACGTGACATTTTAAGTTCACATGTGATGAGAGAATCAGCGTTTTATTTTAAAAGACCGGACGATTGCATTACAAGACCAGTGTTTTAACATTCACACGTGACTTTTTAAGTTAGGCCCAACTATTGAACATCACGTGCATTACTTCTCTGAAATGTTCTAAATATTAAACATATTTAATCTACTAACTTAAAATATTAGGGTGGATTTTTTTCAAAAATTAATTTGATTTGAATTAAAACAGAATTTGATTAAATAATTACAAACACTTATCCTAGATCAAATGGGTATAGTGTTAAATAATTTAACATTAACTTAAATAATATTTCCAGTTATGTTCAAGTAATAAGTAAATAGATCATTAACTTAAATATAATTACGACTTTTAAATTACCGTCATTTACACATTAATTAAACATTCATCATCAATACATAATAGTTGACAATGTCCCCCTTTTTGATGATCACCAAATTAATTTGATGTTTTATTTTGCTTTTTGACTTTCTTAAAACACCTAAAGTTAAGAATGTTAAGTGTAATTATCTATTATTTTAAGTGTACTTATGTAGTGTTTTAATTTTGAACTATATGTCCCGATTGTTGTCATTATTCAACAAAGTATTGCGGTTAGAGAATAATTGTAAGCATTCATATAGATAAAATTAATAAATCCACCTTTCGCTGAAAAGCTAAATAAGATAAAAATACCCTTGAATTACAAATCAATCACTTATACAAACAAACATTCCAATCACTTAGCATTACAATTCAACAAGAAATCAGAAAAGTACAAGTTATCCTTGATTTCTCCTTCGATTTTGAACAGTACTAATTATAGTTTCACAAATTTGTTGACCAATTTGTTCCCCTAATTGTGTAATATACACAACCTCTACAGGAGATAATAAATCTTGTCCAGTCGACGTACGTGGCTGTTCACTTGTTGATGGTTGGTGTATGTCTGTAACTGGTGCATGAGAAATAAATTTCTTATATTCAGCCACTATAAAAGATCTTGTGTTGAAGGATTTTTTGGGCCACTGATTCACATCATATCCTGTCCCCGATATCAACTTCACAAGACTAATTCCATAAAATAATTTTGAATGTATGTGCTGTATGGAATCCAAAAATAGTGTGCACCAATTCAGTTTTATTTTCTGCATCACAGCATATGTGGCATATAAACAAATTCTCTAGATATGTTCACCATGCCATTTCTTCTGAAAAATCTGTGCTTGCAGAATTTGGGCTACAAATTTGGCTTTGCCATTGAGTTCATCAACATATTGTAATTTGCCATGTGAATGAGAGGTTCTTGCTATCGAACTGATGTTCCAATCTAGCAAGTTCAAAGATGTTGTATCTAATTCTACACCCTCATTTGTCAATTTAAGAGTATCATATACCAACTAAGGAGTGATTTCAAAAATAGTGTTATCAATGTTACTAAATAATCTGTCGTCCTCAACATGCAAGTTAGCATAAAAAGCAATTATCACTTCTCTAAATAAATTTACTTTACAGCTTGTTGGTATTATGTCTAGCAGACCTTGAAACTGTAAGAGATCCTTGATCTCTTGTAAATCTATAAAGTTGATAGGTCTTTCATACATTATTTGAAGATTCAAAAATTTATGGTAATTGTGTAGACATTCCTGATTTCGAAAATATAGATTGTCTACTGTTATACCTTCCTCAGCAAATGAATGAGAAGTGCTTGACAAATCTTCAACATTCTTTGTCTGTGAGTGAGACATAACCAATCTCAACTTATCTTCATTTTGTACCTCTGAAGTCTCTTGTTGCTGATTTATATACTCATTTTCAACTTGCAAATAAAGAGATTCTTCTATGGTTTGTTGATTAGAGATTGTTGGAGGACTGTAATGCTCTTCCATTAAATCTAAAAGTTGATGTTTTGTAGCTTCCTCCATAGTTTGTTCAATAACTGACACATACTCAGAAACTGGTTCTTGTATTTTTGTAACTGTACTATTTCTTCAACATGTTTCTATGCATCAGTTCGAATAGTTGCATCAATTTTTTTTTCTTCATGCTCTGCAAATATTCACCCAATGTCTGAGAATCACTTGTGTCATAAAGTTGTTGTTATTCTTCCATGGAGACAAATAGTGCCCATTGTGATTTTAAATTTCTTAAAATGTCTTCAATGCTGTCTCTGTAAAAACTGTTTCAGCAACAACTGTAAGTATACCATTTGATTCATCATTAATTCTAGTATACTTTTCACACTGTGATGGAATATCCATTACCAGAGCATATTCTTCCTTCCATTGCTTCATTAATTGAATATAAATTTGTTGAAGTCTTTCTTTCTTATCGATATACTTTTGCATTTCGGCAAAAGCTCGAAATCTGTCATGCCTTGTATTTTTCAATACATACTCAGTAACATCAATCCTTTTATTTATCAAATTGAATGATGATGTGTCTTTAAAAACATTCTTGACACATAAGTCATGTACAGTAAAACTTGACAATATTGTTGGAATTGCATCAACTATAAATAGAGATGACTTTGAAATAGTCACTTCTCTTTTGTCAAAATTATCAAGCATCTTTTGAAAACAACTCAATTCAAAAGATGACAAAAATATTTTACCTATCCACAGACCTTTATTTTCAGCCTCACTGCTAGCAGATTTTGAACTACTGCTCCAGCTATCTAATGTGACCACTTCAACTTGTTTTTGTGCAGTGGTGGCTTTAAACCAATCTTCAAACTCTTCAACCCTACTTGTAAGGGTGAATCGTTCTCAAGTTGACGGTAGTGGATGGATGGATTTAGTCTTCTTTAGCTTTCGAGCAGGCTTGTTATGTCTTCTTTTAGCAGGTCTTGAAGACTGTCTTATTTCAAATGTATTGAGCAGTGTCATTGAATCAGCAAATGATTGTAAGACATACTGCTCAGCACACCTGATATTGTGTAGTTTTTCTCCCTGCGACCGTAATCATAGTCACCAATTTTCTCTTTCTGCATTTTTCTTCTCCTCAACAACTTCAAAAACCTCAAGAGAGAAGTCATACCTCGACTTCAACAGCTGTATCTCTTTGTCAACTTTGTCGATTTTGACCTGCCATGTACGTGGGAGAAGCGGTGGAACTTCAATGGTCTTTTTCCCACGTGCCATTCCTACGTTACTGTCACTGAAGCTTCTTCTCCAAGTAATGCACCATGCAACTGTTGGGAAGACTAGGAGACAGGGCATTATAAATTTATGCCTTATATATGCTTAAAGATTGAGGGTTAAAGTTTTCAGATTTTTATAATCAGATCTTAACTAAAGTTCTCACGTCTAATTCACTGATGAGAGAATCGGCGTTTTGTGTTAAAAGTCCGGATGATTGTATTAAATGACCAACGTTTTAACATTCACACGTGACTTTGTAAGTTAGGCACGTGCATTGTAAAGTACACGCCCTACTACTGAATGTCACGTGTAAATGTTAAAACGCTGGTCTTTTAATACAATCGTCCGATCGTTTACCATAAAATGCCGATTCTCTCATCACGTGTGAACTTAAAAGTTCACGTGATATTCTACAGTGATATTTCACGAACTATATTCATATGTAACACTTATTTAAGTAACTACACTCATTCCAATATCACGTCAAACTGTTCTAAATATTGAACATATGTCATCTACTAGCTTAAAATATTATGGTGGAATTTTGTTTAAATTAATTTGATTTGAATTAAAAAGGATTTTGATGAAATAATTAAAAACACTTAACCTGGATCGAATGGGTATAGTTTTAAATAATTTAGCATTAACTGAAATAATATGTCCAGTACGTTGAAGTAATAAGTAAATAGATAATTAGAAAATATAATTACGACTGTTAAATTACCATCACATCATGATTAAACATTAATTAAGTATTCATCATCAAAACATAATAATCTCAGTGAGATACCCTTAAAATGCCTAACTACTACTCACACACCACGTGTACTTTACAAAGCACGTGCCTAACTTAAAAAGTCACGTGTGAATGTTAAAATGCTGGTCTTTTACTACAATCGTCCAGTCGTTTAACATAAAATGTTGATTCTCTCATTACGTGTGAACTTAAAATTTCACGTGACATCTAACTATACCCCTTCGAATATTAAGTTGATGGCCATACTACACAATGCACGCGCCTAACTTAAAAAGTCACATGTAAATGTTAAAATGCCAGTCTTTTAATACAATCGTCCGGTCGTTTACCATAAAACGCCGATTCTCTCATCACGTGTGAACTTAAAAGTTTACATGACATTCTACGGTGATATTTCACGAATGATATTCATATGTAGCACTTATTTAACTAACTATATCTATTCACATTAGTTCTCCAAACTGTTCTAAATATTAAACATATTTATTCTACTAAGTTATATATTTAAAACACTTAATTGAACATTTGAGTGCTAATTAATTTAGCATTAACTTAAATATTTAAAATACTTAACGTGGATTATATTGATGATCACCAAATTATGTTTATGTTCTAGTTATCTATTATTTTCCTTTTCAATTTTCAAATTTCAATTAAGTAAGATGTTGTATTTTACTTTTTCACGGTCGTAAAACACCTAAAGTTAAGAATGTTAAGTGTAATTATCTATTGTTTTAAGCGTAGTTATCTATTGCTCTAATTCCGAACAATATATGTCCCCCGTTTTGTGATTATTTAACAAAGTATTGGGATTAGAGAATAAATGGAAGCATTCAGTTAGATAAAATTAAATCACTTATACAAACAATTCAATCACTTGAAATATGAAAGAAAAACCCTTGCATTACAATTCAATCACTTATATTGAAAAGTTAATTTCGATAAACATACCCTTCAATTACAATTCAACAAGAAATCAGAAAAGTACAAGTTATTCTTGATTTCTCCTTCGATTTTGAATAGTACTACTTATAGTTTCACAAATTTGTCAACCAATTTGTTCTCCTAATTGTGTAATATACGCAACCTCTTTAGGAGATAATAAATCTTGTCTAGTCGACATACGTGGTTGTTCACGCGTACTAATTGATTTCCCGCGTACTAATTGATGGTTGGTGTATGTCTGTAACTGGTGCATGAGAAATGAATTTCTTATATTCAGCCACTGTAAAAGATCTTGTCTTGAAGGATTTTCTGGGCCACTGATTCACATCATATCCTGTCCCCGATATCAACTTCACAAGATTGATTCCATATAATAATTATGAATGTCTGTGCTGTATGGAATCCAAAAATAGTGTGCACAAATTTAGTTTTATTTTCTACATCACAGCATATGTAGCATATAAACAAATTCTCTCGATATGTTCAGCATGCCCTTTCTTCTGAAAAATCTATGATTGCAGAATTTTGGCTATAAATTTGGCCTTTCCATTAAGATGTTCAAGATACCATAATTTGCCAGGTAAATTAGAGGTTCTTGCCATCGAATTGATGTTCCAATCTAGCAAGTTCAAAGATATTCTACCTAAATGTACACCATCATTTGTCAATTTAAGAGTATCATATACCAACTGAGGAGTGATTTCAAAAACAGTCTTTTCTATGTTGGTAAATAATCTACCCTCATGAACATATAAGTTAGCATAGAATACAGCAATGACTTCTGTTAATACATCTAACTTACAGTTTGTTGGTATAATATGTAGCAGACCTTGAAAGTTGAAGAGATCTTTAATCTCTTGTAAATCTTTGAAATTTACTGGTCTTTCGTACAGTATCTCATAATTCAAATTTTTTTTATAATTGTCCAGACATTCCTGATTTCAAAAATATAGATTGTCTACTGTCATACCTTCCTCAGGAAATGAATGAGAAGTGCTTGGCAAATCTTCAACATTCTTTGTTTGTGATTGATATACAACCAATCCCAACTGATGTTCATTGTGCACCTCTGAAGCCTCTTCTTGGTGATTTACATGCTCCTCTTCAACTTGGACATCAATAGATTCTTGTATGCGTTGTTTAGTTGAGATTCTTGGAGGACTGTAATGTTCTTCCATTACTACTGAAATTTGATGTTGTGGAGCTTCCTCCATACTACTTTTAGGACTCAACCGTTTTGAAGTTGACGGTTGTGGATGGATGGCTGTAGTGTTGTTAGGCTTTGGAGCGAACTTCTTATGTCTCCTTTCAGTAGCTGTAGAACACTCTCCTATTTCAAACATACTGAACGGTGTCATGGAATCACCAAATGATTTTAACACATTTCGCTTAGCACACCTAATATTGTGTAGTTTTTGTCCTTTCGACCGTAATTGTAGTCGTAAGTTCTCTGTTTCTACAATGTTGACCTCCTCTGCAATAACTTCAAATACGTCGGTAGAGAAGTCGTATCTTGACTTTGTTGATTTTGACCTGCCATGTACGCGAGAGTACCGGTGGAACTTCAATGTTCTTCCCGTGTGCCATTACTACGTTACTGACAGTGAAGCTTCTTCTCCAAGTCACGCATGACACACTTGCTCTTGCTCAGGAAGACTAGGGCACAGGGCACTACGAATTTAACTTTTATATATGCTTAGAGATTGGGGGTTAAATTTGTCAGATTTTTATAATCGGATCTAACCATAAAGATATTTGCTATTCGATACTACCACTTATTTGAAAGAACAGATGATTGTATTAAACGACCGACGTTATATGTTAAAAGATGAGACGATTGTATTAAAAGACCGACATTTTAACATTCACACGTGACTTTTTAACTTAGGCGTGTGCGTTGTACAATGTAGCCGTCAACTTAATATTCGAAAGGGTATAGTTTAGATGTCACGTGCAATTTTAAGTTCACACGTGATGAGAGAATTGGCGTTTTATGTTAAACGACCAGACGATTGTATTAAAAGACCCTCGTTTTAACATTCACACGTGACTTTTTAAGTTTGGCACTTGTATTGTATAGTATGGCCATCAACTTAATATTTGAACGAATATAGTTTAGATGTCACGTGCAATTTTAAGTTCACACGTGACGAGAGAATCGGCATTTTACGTTAATGACCAGACGATTGTATTAAAAGACCAACATTTTAACATTCACACGCGACTTTTTAAGTTAGGCATGTGCGTTGTATAGTGTGGTCGTCAACTTAATATTCGAAGGGGTATAGTTTAAATGTCACGTGAAATTTTAAGTTCACACGTGATGAGAAAATCGACGTTTTATGTTAAACGACTGGACAATTGTATTAAAAGACCGGCATTTTAACATTCACACGAGACTTTTTAAGTTAGGCGCGTGCGTTGTATAGTGTGGCCGTCAACTTAATATTCGAAGGGGTATAGTTTAGATGTCACGTGAAATTTTAAGTATACACGTGATGAGAGAATCGGTGTTTTATGTTAAACGACCAGACGATTGTATTAAAAGACCGGTGTTTTAGCATTCACACGTGACTTTTTAAGTTTGGCGTGTGCATTGTATAGTGTGGCTGTCAACTTAATATTTGAATGGGTATAGTTTAGATGTCACGTGCAATTTTAAGTTCACACGTGATAAGAGAATCGATGTTATATGTTAAACGACCAGATGATTGTATTAAAAGACCGGCGTTTTAACATTCACAGGTGACTTTTTAAGTTAGGCGCGTGCATTGTACAGTGTGGCCATCAACTTAATATTCAAAGGGGTATAGTTCAGATGTCACGTGCAATTTTAAGTTCACACGTGATTAGAGAATCAACGTTTTATGTTAAACGACCAGACGATTGTATTAAAAAATCAGTGTTTTAACATTCACATGTGACATTTTAAATTAAGCGTGTACGTTATACACTATGGCCATCAACTTAATATTCGAAAGGGTATAGTTTAGATGTCACGTGCAATTTTAAGTTCACACGTGATGAGAGAATCGACGTTATATGTTAAAAGACCAGACGATTGTATTAAAAGACCGGCATTTTAACATTCACCCGTGACTTTTTACGTTAGGCACGTGCGTTTTATAGTATGGCCGTCAACTTAATATTCAAAGGGGTATAGTTAGATGTCATGTGAAATTTTAAGTTCACACGTAATAAGAGAATCCGCGTTTTATGTTAAAAAACTGGATGATTGTAGTAAAAGACCGACGTTTTAACATTCACATGTGACTTTTTAAGTTAGGCGCGAGCGTTGTACAGTATGGCCATCACCTAAATAATTCAATTGACGGTACTTCCATGTAATTGTAAGGTAAAGTCACGGAAGTACCGTTTATACATGAGTCTGTAAACGATATTTCTGTCCGTCGCTAATTTATTTCTACAGTACTTTTTCCTTATTTAAACGTTGAAAAACCACTTCACAGTTTTCTACAATGATAGCAGCGTTACTCTTGAAGCTTTATGCCAATTTGTGTGTAGTAAACATACTTAAATGATAACAATAAGTTTTGTTATAGAACATTAACATTAAATTGTTCATCAAAATAGTAAGGATAATTATTTAGAGAACATTATCCGTACCAATCTCCACATTTTTTATGACTACAAAACTAAACATATATATTAAAAACATATATGTCACCAAACACAAGTCCTGACCTAAACGAATTTCAATATTTCAATATATTACATCAGTTTATTTGACTAAAACAGTTACATGTAATGTAAGCATGCTTGTGTCATACTCCTTTTTAGGCATCATCTTCCCTGTTTTATTGACGACTACCTGCATTGAGGCAAGTAGTTATGTAATGACCTAGTTCCCCACACCTATGACACATCCTTCTCTTCTTATGGGTGTTAATTTCTTCAATGGAAGCTTTTAGCCGTTGAGAATGGGTAGGTCTTCCTTTAGTTTTTCTTGATGTAGATGGATCATTCACCACAAAACCAGTTTGTAAATCAACTGTAGTGGGGTTATTTCCACTTTCATCATCTTGTCTACACTGCACACGTAATGCACTGGTTCTCTTCAACAAATCATCAAAAGTTGATTTCACTGGTATGTACTATTCTGTTGAAGTGAAAGTAGTGTCTAACAATTTGAATGCGCTAGACCGTAAGTCCCATCTCATGGGAGGAGTAAACCTGTGACAAATACAAAAAGATATTTCATCAGCATCAATTGTGGAAATAAAATTCTTTGATGAATATAATAAACATACCCGTCGACATGATCTGGTGGTCCACCAATAGTGCTATTATGGTATCTACAGTGAATGGTTCATCTATGCAATATATATTTGCTTGGTACGTGGGTGATTTGTTTCTTCCATAATACAGAAAAGATATGATGACAAAGAAGACCTTCATTTTCAAATTTCTTGCATGAACAATATACGTTATAATTGGTCTCCATATTCAAACTGACTATTTTAGGTTTTGTTGACATCATTGGATTCCAAACTTCAAAACAATATTGCATACCTACTTTGCTTATTTTTTTATTAAGATACGTCAATTCTTTTCTTATTTCATCTTGGAATACAAAAAAAATATTCCTTATATAACTTGCAAACACCTGAATTTCAATTGTGGTGAAGAACAAAAGTGTCGGCTTTATTATCAAAGTAATTAAGTCTTCATGTTCCTCGGATTGACGTCTTCCTTTCAATGTTTTATCATATTGGACAACAAATTCTAAAAAAGGAGTATGACAATGCACATACCCATCAAAAAATGAATTTACACTCTCAAACCTTTGACTTGTGCTCATGCCTGCCATAAATATATCTTTCATATAGCATGGAACCCAATGCTGTCGGATGGTATACATGTAATTCAGCCAAGAGTTACTATGCAGTGTTGGATATTTAACAGTCAATAATTCCCACTCATTTTCAAACTCTT
>JAMKPZ010000779.1:0-96715 GCA_024699675.1 Amphibolis antarctica
TGTTGCGACTCGGACACCATAATTAATTTGTACGCTTGCAAACGCACGTTATACATGCTTTAATTAATTTACAAAGGTAAATCAACTTCTTAATGATGTTTGGAAAAATCAAGAATTACTTTTCAAGTACTTGGATTTTTTTTAAAATTTTCTGTAACGGTAATATTTTCCTTATTTGAATTTAAATTCAGTTCTCTCGTTTGAATTATCCGTACCAGTCGTTACTGCGCTGATAAAAAGATGTTCAGTGACTTCAAATCGGAAGTTTCAATACGCAAAATGTACACGTAAATAACGCGTTTCCGACTTTCCGTTCACTTTCTTCCCTATTTTCAAATTTCAACCGACAGATTTAAATAATCATTTGCAAAATTTAAATGGATGAACGTTAGATTTTTGGACCACATGTCAATTTAATGCAACGCTTCAGGGCTGTCGTGGGTACGTTTGTTTTAGGGATAAGATTAGTAAAATGTATATTTTTTAAGTGATATATAATTTAATAATTTTTTTAAAAAAATTTATTTGATAAATATACTATTTACTGCAACAATGTATAACAATTATCATCAATACTACCTAATTTTACTATTTAAATAAATACCTACCATCACACAAAATTTATTCTTTCATTAAAAAATTATTTTCGAGTAAAGTGAAATTTGTTTTTTGCAGGTACGTTAAAATTTTATTAAAAATGTGTAAAGGTCGAATAATATTTGTTGAGTAAAGATTCGAACTAAAAACATTAAAATTTTAAGAAAGATCTTACTAGAATACCATTTTAATGATTATAATAATAAAAATAATAAATAAATCTTAATTATTCGATATCCATAGTATTTTTGATATAGATATTAATATATAGATTTTTTAATAATAAAAAAATTTAAATTAAAGTAATAATATATCATATAATATTTTAATAGTTAAGAAATTTTTTATAAGACAAAGAATTATTTTAAAATAATAATTTTAAAAAAAAAAGACACGTCAATACGGAGACAGTGAGATAGAGAGAGGAGAGAAAAAAAAGAAAATAAAAGGCCGTCGGTTATTTGACACACGAAACGCTGGCATCGCCATCTCCTCCAGCAGTGTCGGATTGCAGGCCAGGGCATCCGCTGCTCCCGCCCTGTGCTGCTCTGGAATTCCTCGGCCTGTAGCGAAATCAACGCTTTCGTAGCGAAGAAGAGGACGAAGGGAGATGGGGACGAAGAGCGGGGAGAGGAAGGGGAAGGACGTGATACGGCTGGAGCGGGAGTCGGTGATTCCAATCATGAAGCCCAAGCTTGTCATGAAGCTCGCCTACCTCATAGGCATTGTTCTGATCACTTCTGCTTCCTCCTCCGGTTCCATACGCTGTTTGGATCCCGCTTTCCGACTGCTTTCTCTTCTTCTTCGTCTTCTTCTTCTTCTTCTTCTTCTTCTTCTTTTTGTTTTCACTCCTCTTTCATTAGGTGTTTTAATGTCGCCTCGAATTTGGAATGAACAAGTGCCGAATGTTAACATCTTTTTCATGGTGACAATTGACGTAATCGTCCTGGTACGTTTAACTGCCGTCTTTGTTGTGTTTCAGAGCTTGATGCTGATCGAGCCGAGTTTCTGAAGCTCTGCAAGCGGGTGGAGTACACTATACGGGCATGGTATCTCTTGCACTTCGAGGATCTGATGGTATGCTTCTTTAGCCTTTGTTTTCTACGTTCGGGTTTTTCGAATTGACAAGGATGTGCTGATTTTCTGTCTTGCAGCAATTATATTCTTTGTTTGATCCTGTTCGCGGTGGTAAGAGATTAGAGCAGCAGAAGTTGTCTTCGGAAGAGACTGACGTTCTTGAACTGAATTTTCTGACGTACTTATTCAAGGTTAGGCTGTGGTTCAAATCCCGGATGCTATCACTTGGCTATTTAGGCTGTTGACAAAAAATATGGTCTCTTCTAGGATAATATTTAGAGTTATTTTGTATAGAAACGTTTGATGAGACATTCCCGATTTTCATTCATCGGAGACCATATTAAGTGCTAAAATGAACGATATTAAGCTGTTTTCTTCCATTCTTTTGACTCTTTTAACTACTATATCTCCACATATTCAAAGTTGTAGGGCTTGGATAATTACTTATGGTGTTCCTCATCTTATATTGATATTTTCTGTTTGTCGTCCAGGACAGCATGATCCTAATGAATCATTTCTGCTTGGCCTTTCAATTTTTCTATTGGTGTCTTTATGAAATTATTTTCAGAATCCTTCAAAAGTGGTAGATGAGTACTTTAACGAACCTAATATGCTACTGAGATGTTTTTTTCCAAGTTGTTAAAATATATCAATGTAAATTTTGTATGTGCCACCTATTGGAATGTGTCCTTTTGCTTATGGATTGGCACAAGTTTAGAATGATTGTCACACTTTAGGCATGGCATGCCGTATATATTTGACAGTTAAAACTGTAATTTAACGGAAGATTTAACAATGAATAGAAATGCTTGCAAGACAAGGATTTTTGCAATTAATCTCATGAATTTATAGTTTCACTTGTTGTTGCTTTTTTTCATATATTATTCTGGCATTTAATTTTCATACCACATGCAGGTAATGGAAAAAAGCAATTTTAAAGTGGTTACAGATGAGGAAATTGAAATTTCCCGTTCTGGCCAGTATCTGTTAAATCTTCCAATAAAGGTCGATGAGTCTAAGGTTGGTAGACATCATCTCTAGGCCTTTTGGCATGCATTTTGCATTTCAAATATTCCATTCATTGTTGTGTAAATGCCTGCAGCTTGACAAGAGGCTTTTGTCTAGATATTTTGTGGAGCACCCTCAAGAGAATCTTCCAGAATTTTCAGACAAGGTACTTGAAAAAGGTTGATTAAAAAAATAATGATCATTTGATTAACATATGATTTCTCTTAGTAGAGGATTAAATACATAGTTTACATGCTTCTTAACTTTATTCTGAGATATATTAAATTATGAGTCCATTAGATTAAAATGATGGGCAATTATGACGTGAGAGGCATAAAAATTGCCTCCTTTGAAAAAATTGAGGATGATCTATTCTACACAGTGTGGGCTAGCAGGTTTGTTCGTAAATCATTTATTTCATTTCTTGTTGTGGGGAACGAGGAAATGATGCTTTAGACAAGAAACCCAAAGAAGGGTGGGTTTGTGTCTGTGCGTGCATTGATTAATTTTATTCAGTAGAATGGCAAGTTAGCCATCTTTAGTAGGCCAGTTCAAATACAAACAATAATTTTCTGTAATGTTCATTTAGTATGAAATGGAATTATGGAAATTGCTTTCCTAGTGAAACCCTCCATATAAATAAGGGGAGGGACTCCCACATAAGTTCCTCTAATTCAAGATGGCATCAAAAAATTTATGTGCTAGCAATGCAGGACAAGCTTTAAATTGGAAATCAAATAAAAGAAAAATAATTCATGGTTGAAATTTAGAATCATTTCACATACATAGTTGTAATTGAACCAGTCTTTTCTTCATTGAGGAATTTGGAATCAAACAGTCACCTACAACTGTCATGGCATGATTGAAATTAGGCATGGTTGCAAATGAATTTGCCCTTTACTTGCTGTAATATTTTGTGAATAGCTATTTATATAAGAAATTTCAAAATATTTTCCAAACAAAGAGTTATTTATCCCTGTAAAATTATCAAAACCGAAACAGTTGATGTTATTTAACATACATAAATTAGGTGTTGCTTTTCTTGCTAGTCTTGAGTCTTCCTAATTTAAACATTGTTCCTGGTGTATAATATTTATTTACTAAATATTTTTTATTCCCATCATACTTCACATATTTTTCAACTGTGGTTCAGATTCATGTTCCAAAGTGCAAAAATAAACACATGCATTATCATTTGTCCTTCACAAATAGGTAAGTTATCAATGAGGCAATGAGTACACACCATAAGAAGGCTACTCAGTAAATAAAAAAAAACATATTATATTCAACTTCAGTTATCATACTCATCTTTTTGAACTATTATGTTTGTGCACTTTAGATTATCGTCTTCATTTTTGCCAACCACTAGGATTTCAAGGATTTCACTTGATATCAATGAAATTTCTACGCAATTCTAATTAGTTGGGAGTTGAGAGATTCACCATCATGTAAGTCTAAGTCTTGTCTCTTTTTATCTAATGTAAAACTTTCTAATGCTTTCCTTCACTTATAGCTTATTTTTAAATATATGTGTCTATTGATGAATGTGTATAAACTTATTCTGATATTGTATGAAATCTCAACTCAAAATTAATTAATTGTGTATATAGGGATTTATTGTCATATAAGTTTGAGTTTTGTTCTTTTTTATTTGATGTGGGATTTATTGTCATATTAGACTTTTTCTAACACTCAATTCTACACTTATAGCTTATTTTTAAGTCTATAAGTGTCTACAAGTGAATGTGTATAAACCAATTCTAATGCAATATGAAATTTCAACTCAAAATCAATTGATTGTATATAGAGGGATTTATTGTCATATAAGTTTGAGTTTTGTTCCTTTTTATCTGATGTGGGACTTTTCCTATTAATGTCAACTTTCAATCATTGTTATTTTACTATTTGTCCTCATTATGTTATTTACTTTATTCATTGTATAGTGTACTCATGTAGTTCTTTTGGTAGTACATAATCTTTCGTCGAGGCACTGGAATTGATCAGACAACTGATTTATTTGTAATGGAGAAATTGGATATGATCGTTTCTCGAGTATGGGCATGGATTCTCAAAGCAACAAGGTGTGAAATTAATTGGAACAACATTTTGCAATTAATTCTGCTAATATATTCATTTAAATTGCAGTTCTTGTGTATATGGTTGCAGGATCAAAAAACCTATTTCCAGAATAACAAGTATAAATCCAAAGAAAACGGATGAGATAACTTCTGAAGGAGACCAGGATGACATGGTTATTGAACGAATTCGAATTGAGAACATGGAACTGAGGTTCTATAGGCACCTTGTGCTGTCATTTTGTTAACTTATGTGATTATAATATCAATGCATTTATTTTGTTCATATGCATTTGTGAGCAGCATGAAAAAGCTTTTGAGTAGTACTACCATTCAAGAACCAACTTTTGATAGGATGATTGTTGTGTATAGGTAAGTATTATTTGAATAAATCTTTTAGGATGGTGGTTTCTTATAAATGTTAATTTTCATTTTAATAGAGTTTGGTTTTAGTCCATTTGTTAAAAGGTTACTTTGTTTACTTTCATGATTTTTATTATGTTATTTTCTTGATGAGCTCTGCTCCTTTTGGGTAGTAGATTTATGAATGGTCACTTACAGACAATCAAGCAAGAATACAAAGGAAGAACGAGGAATACATGTAAAGCACTTCAAAAATATACCAATGGCTGACATGGAATTAGTTTTGGTGAGACAATAATAATGTAAAAATCACCCTTCATAGACTTTTGTGAATGGAAAAAGACATTTGTATGTGTTTTTATTCACTGATTAACCACTTTCACAGCCTGAAAAGAGGAATCCAAGCCTTACACCAATGGACTGGGTTAAGTTTCTAATTTCTGCAGTTCTTGGGCTGGCAAGTTTTCTTGATGACTTAAATTGCGTGAATAATTCTTTCTTTTTCTTGCCACATTTTCATACTCATTCTTTGTTTAGGTTGCTCTTGTTGGCTCACTGGAAATGCCTAAAGCTGACATATGGGTCATCATAGCCATCCTCTCTGGTCTGATTGGTTATTGTGCTAAAATCTATTTTACGTAAGTTCCTTTAGACAATGATATTTTCCTTTTTTGTACAATCCAGTGCTTTCTATTGTTTTAAACACTTCTAACCATGCAATTTTTTGTCCATATTTCTCATCAAGAAAGAACCAAAAGAGGAAGGGAACAACAAATAAAACCCTGTATTTGTGGGAGCTTTGTGTGAAAGTGAAAGCCTTTGTCAAATACACGCTTGTTTGTCTTGTTGTATTTGGAGTTCATTGTAGGATGTCAGGATGACCTGGTTGATTTGGAAGTTTTTACAATTTCAAATACATGTCTTGTGTTGTAGACTTGAAACCATACATGGTTGGAGTTTTATCTTGTTTATTACAGGTTCCAAACAAACATGGCGATGTATCAGAACTTGATTACGAAATCTATGTATGACAAGCAGTTGGATAGTGGAAGAGGAACTCTCCTGCATTTGTGTGATGATGTTATCGAACAAGAGGTAAAATTCATACCCATGGTGCTTTTTCGTATGTACCTAATGTGTGGTACCTGGAGCAAACGTGTACTATTTAAAATACTGTTAGAGTGAATATTGAATATTCTATTGCTATGTTATCACCATATTAAACGAAATGTCTTTTCCCGTAGGTTAAAGAGGTAATCATATGTTTCTTTATTTTAATGGAGCAAGGCAAGGCAACAATAGAGGTAAGTGAACTCTCATTTTTCCAAGCTTCTGGAACAAAGAGCATAATTTGAAAGATCAGTGTCTTTCCTTGACATTGATAAGAGTCCTTATGTAATATGTATCTTCACTCTCAAGGACTTGGATCTTCGATGCGAAGAACTCATTAAAGAAGAGTTTGGTGAGATATGCGACTTTGATGTAGTGGACGCCGTCCAAAAATTGGAGAAGCTTGGCGTTGTTATGCGGGTGAGTTTTATTCCCACTCGAAAAAGACCAGTCAATTCTGTTCGTTGATGAAAAACTGTCCAAAAAGAGTTTTTTTTGTTTGAAGATAAATTAACTTGTTTGTTTTGCGCTAGTAAAATATTAACAGATGCACCATGCAGGATTCTCTTGGAAGAATATACTGTGTTGGCCTGAAGCGTGCAAATGAGATCATAGGCACCACCACTGAAGAAATGGTGTTAAAAGCTAAACAAAGTGTGCCCGCCTGATATAATTCTTGAAGCTAATCCTTTTACTTTCATGCAGCTTGCAGAAAATTTCATCCGAATATACCAGACATCTTGTTTTTTCCCCTTGGTATTCCTTTATGTGTTGACGGTCCTTGCTGGAAATTATCCCTTTTTATCCGGCCATACGTTGTATTTGATTATTGTGCAATGTCTTCTTCTCTATGTATGCTATTTTAAAACATATTGTGATGTTTTATTCTGCATTTCTTTTTCTCATTCAAGGTACATCACAATGCATGTTGAGTAACGGCTCTAAGTGCTCGCTTGGAAGAGTGAAATTCCAATGTGGGAGATTTGATTCTCTTTGTGCCCCCATGGGTTTCACATTGTCCTGTTGTGTGTATAGGCATGGTTAGAGATGGATTGATGAATCCAACTCTCCCACATACAGATAAGGGGGGGAGAGAGAGAGAGACGGAGAGCAACAGGAAACACGGCACCCCAAAACTTGGCATGCCAGCAATTCCAAGCGTATGAATATTATCTTGTAAATATACAACTGATTCTCAATACCTGAAGGACACGATGTAAGGCAGCTTCATGCATCTTTATTTTACAAGCACTTGATTAAACAACGCAATCTGGAGGAGGAACTGAGGATATTTTCGTTGTGATGGCCTGGTAGAAGGATCGTCATGTATCTTTTCGGAGACACGATAAAATTGGAAAAATCTTTAGTTTCTTCTCATGAGATTGCATTTTATCACATCACTGGTTACCGTGTATTGGCCCATCAAGCCCCCTCTTGTCGTCCCATCCTCTAACCCATGGTTGACCAGGAGATGCTCGAGTCGTTGGGTCAACACGATTCAGGTTATCCATGACACTTTTGAGTACAGCATTAAATACCTGGATTTTTGAAAAAATTGTAAAACGAAGAAAGCAAGTGATTTGGGAAAGGAGTGTAAAAGACCTTTGGTAATCAACGCGACACATACCGGGTTACCAGAAACTGAATCAGGTGGAGTCTCCTGGCCAGTTAGCCACTTCCAAAGGTCTGGATTTTCCTGAAGAAACATGAGTAAGCCGTAAAATTGTGGTGCAAGGTTCGGGAAAGACAACAAGCGTTTCACTTAAATACCAACGGCTAGATATTCTTGTTAGGCAGGACGACTATATGATAGCATGATGGCACCATGTATGCTCTGGGAATAAATAAAATAACGAGTGCTTATGTGTTACATTTATGGGTAACATGAATTTTTTTAGTGGCATACGTCTCAAATATTTATCCACCACAGTTGTAAAATATGATAATGAGTGCGCATGTGGAATTTTAACCACTATTACTTATTCTTTGTGAGAGAATTCCATAAGGGCCATATGCCACAGATGAACGTATTGCAAATCCAGAAATTTTCTGGTACCATTCAATGTCATAGTTTTTTTGAAAGGTCTGGCATTCCTTGTTGTAGCCACACGAAAAGAAAGGTCTGTCATGTATCTACAACATTATCTTAAAAAGTACAAAAGATCATTGTCAAGTATCTTCAACTACATTCTACCAGACTTCCCTTGCCACCCACAACGACTCACGTCAGAGATCCAAGTTGGTTAACAACTTTTTTCACTCTAAGCATTCAAAACAAATTTTTATCGCTCCAGCATATGAAAAATGTCATGGCATCCCTAAAAGGGTGGTTCCCAGTATCAGCTGAGCATTGAATTTATCCAGAAGCATTTCCACAGTCCACTCCCAAATCTTCACTTTTTCTTCCTGATTAAAGCATTTTCCCCATGATTTTTTTATTACCCCTTCCACACAAAGGGAATTTTTAAGAAATCTCCTTTAATTTTCTCTAAAACCTTCGTTGTCTAACCTAATGAAGTTTCCCCACCTTAGTTATCCACATCCACAGCCAACATGTCTAACGTATGCCTAAAAACACAAGCTCTAGCATTGGTGATTGCTTCATCTACTAGGTTTTGGCTTGAAATTTAACAACTGAAGCCCAAAAATCTGAGTAGATATGGGTAATGGATCTCTCCCTACACCGTTGTTAAACCCAATCCAAAAGGCCTTGCTACCAAGGACAAGATGGACCTTTGATAGGAAGAGTTCCACACGAACCATTAGCTGTCTCTAGGGCAAACCCAACTGATTTGTTCTTGTGCACCTCACAAAGCCAACCGAAAAGATTGCACATTGGCTTGAAAGTTGAGATACTCCACAACTACAATCGAACTCCCATCAGATTATCTGACTTTGTGGATGCAAGAGTGGACCAAGCCATCATTTGCTTCAACCATTCTCTCCAAAACACCTTCTATTATGAGACCCATAAAAATGCTTTACATAGGAGCTCCTCCATTAAGCATTCAGGAAACCAAGCAGTGGATCCCACCATTCAAACAAACTCTTAATCCACAAAGATAAACTAACATTCCTTTTTTTTGTTTAGCAAAATAGAAAGAAGCTTAGCATCCATTGATGTTGTGTGGCACACTAAGCACAACTTGAGTTGAGTTCTCCATTGAGCCACAGAGGACATGCACCAGATCTCTACACAAGGGACTTCTGATCAACCCTCCTTCAATCCCATGTCATCTAGCTACTAGTAATTATTCCTTTCTGATTTTCTCCCTTTATGAACCACTTTGACGACCTACTTTGTGATACCACCAGCACCTCAAATGGTCATGAAAATCCTTGATGCCCAAAGCCTAAACATCTGAGGCACAAGTCATTATGTAATTGTCTCCCACTGTCCTTTAGTAACGACATGAGGACAGATCTGTGAACAAAGAGCCATGCCAATCACCCTAATCATAGAGCATGAAACAATTTCTCCTGTTAACATTGAACATGCATATCATGCAATTGGCTCTCACACAAAAAATGAAAATGCATAAAGTTGATTTATAGATATTGAAAAGATCTTTAAACAATAAGTTGTCTACCTAAAAGGATGGCTTATCATCCAGCTAATCAGTTCATTGAGGAAGTTGGGCATTAATGAAGGATTACAAGACAAAATAAGAGTTTGTTTGGAAACACTCCCAACAAATGCAAAAATCACTTTTAATGTCATGATGACATGGGTAGATTCACAAGACAACTCTTTCATCTTTTCTCTAATACCAAAAATCACTCCCATCATTACCTTGTTTGGTAGAAGAAGTGCTTTTTTCTGCTTCCAGAGCAGAAAAAGCTACTACCAAACACACCATAAGTTTGAAAATATGGACATCATAAAATACTGCACTTTGAATGTTAGAGATAAGCAGTAAATTTCCTGATGTAAAGCCTAGAAGTTTGTCACTACATGAAGACAACGTAGTATCTATCAAGCAGTCTTAGAGACACAATGGAAACCATGAAGTGATGATGGATATTTGTGTCCCAATAGGACAATGAGGGAGTGAACACACTAGTATTTCACTATAAGTGATTTTTTCTTGAAAGGATGATCTAATGTGTATGCTTAAAAGTAGCCTTAACCATGATAGCAATTATATTTTGCAACATGTGCTTCCAATCTTACTCCTATGATGGACATCTTACACGGAAAATTCACAAATCTTGACCTGAGGACAAAATAAGAGGAATGTTAAATGAGTGATATTAGAGATGTAAAATTCAATGTGCCTATCTATCTGTATAGATATTTATCTTCTACATTTTTTGTTAGTAAATGATGACCAGAGAGTTTAGGAGTTACCGAGTTAGCATGTGTAAAATTGTGAATACCATTCGTGCGTTGTAATTGTGGGCATGAAAGATGAATCCAAGAATTATTTTCTTACTTGTTGGAAAGTTAGGAGACAATGCAATTCTGTTTAGCTCTTGTCTATTCCTCCTACTACAACTTCTGTCGGTATCTATGGAATATTGACAAAAATAAGGAGCACAAAACAGCACTTTTTATGCAAAGTCTACGTGCAAAAGGAATGCAAGGACGAAACAGCGTACAAAGTGATCAACGATTGGTTTTCCCATGTAGAATCCAAACTCCAAACAAAGGAATGCAAAGAACCGCAGCAAGAAATCAGATTAAGAAATCCATGATGATGCTGATAGTAACAACAAATTCACAAAAAGGCAGCTATTCAGTGCGAAAATGCAACAAGGTAAAAATACCAGGTCAAGGACATCCACAAGAGCGTGAATTCGCGGTTCATCCAATGATTCGATGTTTTCTTCAACCCACCTTCCCAAAACCAAATCCAACTCCAGGAATCCTCTCTGCCTACTCCTGTACAGCAACCTAAACATCCAAATCGAACAAAAAAAATCAACGGAAAAAAATTCATAATTCGATGCTTAAGAAACGAGTACGGATCGCCGAATCCAAACATAAGTTCCTTCATCAAGGCATGACCTGTTGAGGAGCCGCCGCTCACGCTCTTCGTCGGATAGGTCGCCGCCGGCGGGACCGTGGCCCGTGGAGAACCTGGAGACAGTGGATCCCAGGCGCATCGAGACGATCAAAATCGCCAGAGAAGAAAAGGAAAGACCGGTGGGAAGCAAGAGGACAGACCTGCCAATGGCTGGACGAATGACGGGAGAGAGGCTGATGGAGGGAGAGAGGTTGATGGAGAGAGCTCGGTGGATGTCGTGGAAGAGCGCCCGCCTCGCCAGCGTCGACGCCATGGGCACGGAAGAGTGGAGGATCAGCTGAAGCTGCGGTGCTGCCGAGGTCGTCGGGTGATTGGAATTACGAGGGTCGGCGGTCGTGTCGTGTAATTTTGATATTTTTTGTTTTGAAACTTGAAAGCGGAAAAAAAAAAAAAAGTTTTTAAAATTATATTTAACGAATAAGAAAAAAAAATAGTTTTTAAAGTTTTCGAAGTAATTTGTTCAGATTTATATTTATTTTTATTTACAGTGTTTGTATTTATTTTATATATTTTACACTAATCATTTTGTTTGTATAATTTAATAAAATTTAAAATATTAGCAATTTCAATATTTGAATCTTATATTTACATTTGATTTTATATTTACACATTAATTTTATCGTTCCTGTCCATAAATCCTATTTAACATTAACTTAAAATTTAACAATTACATCTGAGACTTTTTTTTTTTTCTACATATTTATTTGAAATATAAATTTTATCATATGACAGATTTTAAATTAAATAATTAGATAATAATCGCACAAAACTTGTGGAACCCAACTAATAATCACGTTGGAATAAAACTATGCTCATTAAATAGATATTTCAAAATGTAACAAAAAATCTAGGGACATAAGTATTATTTGGCAACTAGTAAGTTGACACGATTTTTTTTAATATTTTTTTCTAATAATTTTTGAAACTCTTACTTTCATTACACTGTTAAAATACATATTTCGCATGATAAAATTTTTTGTAAATCCTATTCTCAAATGAAATATAGATAATTATAATGGATATAGATGAAAACGGGTCATAACCATTAAAGTACTACGGTGTAAAGTTCCAACAGAAATAGACCTGTATTTGTTTTTATGTTCATTTTAAACTTTTGCAAAAATGGGTAGACTTATATATTTGTTTACCAGATGTGGTTGTCATTGATGAAATTTACAAGATGTCATTGAGGAGTGATTTGTTAGAAATTTTGAAAAAGAATTTAAATTTTCAAGTATTTGTGTTTTTTGGAAAAATTTTAAAATTTTTCATCACTATAAATATAAATTTTTTTACCATTTTTCACAATCAAAAAAGTTTTTATAATTAATAAAAAATTTATCACGTACCTTTTAACCTGGTAAGTCTTACCCAACCTTTACCCATCATTGTTAAACTTATAATTATACGAAAATATAAAATTATATTTAAAATATTAAAATATAAAAAAATTATAAATTTTTTAAATTTAATTTTTCTAAATTTTCATAACATAACATACACAATAGCAATTTTTTTTCCATTTTCTAATTTTCTTTTTTATTTTTCTAAACTTTTATTTTTAAAATTTTCAATACACATGAACAAACGATAAAGGTCCATATTCATAACATTTTTTTTCACTATCAAAATCACTTTCAACATTATTATTAAGATTCTAATGTATAAACTTTTATTACCTAAAATTATTATATAATTTTAACTTCGTTTATAAAATTAACCGTAACTCATTAGGATTCTAAAAATTGAAAAACATTACTCATAAACACACCCTAAGAAATAAGGCTGCCTGCTCTTTGTATGGGGGTAACATGGCCGGTAACTCTTTATTCACGTTTGGACACGCATAATAGTGAGCTTGAGCATACCTACCATCTCTATTCACCGATCAATCATTACCGGACGGATCCACTTGGAGCTTTGCCCGGCGTTTCAATATAACCGTGATAAGAAGCGCAGGACCCACAAGCCTTCAATTCACATTCTCAGAAATATAAATTCTGAGATTCATCAGTATTAATTCCAAAATTCACGTTAAAAGTTCCAAATCTACCTCTCGAGGATTATAACTACAATAGGAACGCTTACTCGGATTGAGAGTGACAACCATATATGTGTTGTTTTATTTTTGGTGATGTGTTGCTATAAAGTTTATTTTATGCTATTGATAAATTCAAGACTAATAAACATTTTCGGATGGTCAGATTCTGTGTTGCACCTTTTTAAACTCCCCCTATCTTCCGGACACGAGACTTCCCATACTGTTCTCGTAAATCGGCCCCGCCTCCCAATCTCCCGTGTTTGACGATAACGCCATCAAACTCACAACAACAGATCGCATGGTGGGCCTAAGCTGGGGGTTCTCTTGGGTGCAAGCATTGCCTAGCTGAGCCATCTGATATCCAAGTAACTTCATTAGCAAAATTTGTGTATAGGTAAAATTATCAGTCAACTACATAATTTCAAGCATGCAAAGAAGTCATTTATTTCACCTTATACACAGCATCAATGAGGCAATCATCACCAAGCCTCCGATCAATTATATTATGCAGTCTTTCTTCAGCACCGGGTTGGCTAAAAGCCTCATCAAACTGAAGCAAACAACCAATGACAACTTTTGCAGGTGAATAACAAATGATGAGGAGACTGAATTTTTGTTAATTTGAAAATGATGCGGTGACTAATAAGTTAATGAAAATGCACCGATCAATTCTTCCCTCTTATTATCTTTAAGAAGGCATAAATAACTATTTCATCACTAATCTATGAAAGGAAAAATGGTGATCGACCTGCACAACTATCTGTCATCAAACGTTTCATATAGAGAGCTAATGCCATTGCTTTTTCTTACAGCTCAGCACTAAAATATGTAAGAATAAAAACAAGTGACATAAATGACAATCTTTGTAAAACAGGGGAAGAAATTTACTAGGGCAACGAGTCCTTTGTTGTCGATGCCAGACGAATTTGTCCTAAAAATTGCTCGTCTGCCTGATATAAGTTCATAGAGAACAACACCAAATGCATAGACATCAACTTTTGCAGAAACATCCCCATATTGAGCATACCTGCATTAAGAAAGGAAATATTTAGGAAAGTAGCGAACTCCAAGTATATGACCAGTCATTGTGAGCAAGTAACCTGTGATATAAATAAGTTAAAAGTCAAAATGGAGGGAAAATAAGTAGGCGGGAGTCTTTTGCATGCCTGCACATCAAATGTTAATTGTATATTCCTATACAAAAAATGACACTATGGATATTTGTGTGGTGCCATCTTTGGCAAAAAAATTAATTGCATTTTGAAATGTAGCAAATGAGACAACGTCTCATGATTTCCCTATTTTTCAAAACTAAAACCCACTCAATTTTTTTCAGCCAACCTCTTTACAAAAGCACATAAAAGAAAATAATAAACATCAACAATCAATACTTTAATCCCCACTATATGGGGTTGACAAAATGAATTCTTTCCTATCCATCATTAATTTTTTTTGCTAAATTAAGGTCTCGCTTGAGATCAACTCCAGTTAACTTCAAAAATTACTCTCAACATCATTATTACTGTACAAATTTCAACATATAAACTTCTACCACATTAATTACTATGTAACTTCAATTCTATTTACAAAACTAGATTCAACTTCAGTTCTATCTAACTCTCAAAGTTGATAGAAACTAACTCCAAACGAGGCCTAAGTAATTTTAAATCATTCTTGCTATTTTTATCAAGTAATTTTCAATTTTCTACTACCAAGTTTAACATAAATTTATAAATTCTCATCATTTCCTTGGAGGTGCATCAGTAAGCATTCTATCAAATTTCTGTTGCAGCAAGGTCCACCGAAAAGCAGAAGGTGATCAACGGCACTCCCAACAATGACCTATGATGTTGGTTGGCAACTACCGTTGGAGCAAGCTAGAGAGATGAGGTGAACTTCGCTGTCAGTTGGGTTCCTTTACATGTCGATTGGGAAACTCAACAATAAAATTGATTGGGCAAAATAATCATACCCGTCCCATAAAGGTAGGGTGCATTTTATTGATGATCGGAGTTTGTTATGATAACAGATAATGGGCATAGTTGTTATCCCAAGAACAGTTACTACATTTTAAGTGGGTTTTACCATGTGGAGAGTGTTAGCTAGTGGACTAACTTGCTAGCAAGGACCAAGAATTTACCAATCTCTCCCACATTGAGTTTGTTCATCATCCTCGACGAAAAGTTCAGGTGACCAGAGATAGATTTCCTCATTAGGTTACCAGGTTGCCTGTTCCTTATCCCCTCCTCACCATTAGATGAAGATGTCTACTACTATTCTTCCTTTCCTATTGACCAAGTGTGTCGTAGGATCTTCTCTGGAGCTTTGTTGCAGTCACCTGTTTTCCAATCTTCAAGAATGTGTTCTAACACCGGCCATCACGTGGAATACTGACTGGAACTGGGTTGCTTTTGGGAGCATTAGTTTGTAAGCCACTGACCCAATGCATTCCAATATTTGGAAAGGTTTGTGGTACCTTGGTCCCAACTTCTGGCCCTTTACAATGAGCTACAGTAACCTGCCTATAAGGCATCAAATGTAAGTAAGCCCATTGACCAACCTGAAATTCCTTGTCACGTCATGCTCAATCGATTAGGTTCTTCATGCAATCTTGTGTCTTTCATAAATTCTCTCAAAGTAGCTTGAGAATCTCTTCCCTTTTTCACAGTTTCTCTTCAACTAATGCCACCCTTGTCATCCCTGTATATGAGTTCTGCAGGTGGTCTTCCATTTCGTAAGGTGTCATTTTAGAGGAATGACGGTTAGTTGGTATTATAGTCATATTCAGCTCAACATAACCATCAGCTCCACTCCTGTGGTTGAAACATGTAGGATTGTAGGTATTGTTTCATGCTCGAGTGATTGCTTATGACTAGCAATTTGTCTACGAATGGTATGTCATACTCATCTTGAGCTGGGTTCAGGCATGACTAAAGATCCTTCCATAGAGAACTCATGAACATTGGGTCCCAATCAGTCACGATTGCCTTTGGAAAACCATGTAGTCTATCATCCATGCATTGGAGGATGGGAAGGGAAGTCGCAGCCAAGGATGGCCAAAAGCCCTATAAATGCAAGAAATGCCAGCTTTTACACATAGGCATCTAAGGATTTCTATTGCTAGGCAAAAATAAGTGCAATTTAAGGATTGAAGTCCTTGCCTACAACCAAAAAACATTTTGGGAGAGACAAGGATGGAGAAATCTAGTCAAGCCAACACAATAGGTCAATTTAAGGAGAACAAGTCATTATGCCAATGTCTACATTCATTGCATTTATAACCGTGAGAAAACCATCTAGGATATATCGTTTGGGGGGAAAAGCAAACTTCAAGTTTATAATGAGATTTGGAAAAATAGTTTTAGTTATTCAATCAAACATTATCAACAATGATGTAAATCCATTGAGAACGTTGATTGATTTGATGTTACTAACCACATTGGCCCCAATCCTTTTGGCAATGAGTAATATAAATGTCACCACCGTCTTTATTCAATCAAACATTATCAACAATCACGTAAATCCATTGAGAACGTTGATTGATCCTTGTGGCATTGACTAATCCAATATCACCACCTGTCTTTATAAATTTCATGAATGACCCACATGAAGTCCTCTAAAAGATCCCAAAAATGTTAGAAGAAGAGCACTGAAAAAAATGACCTTGACCTTTGAGAAAGGTTGTTCTATGGTTGTTGTCTATTGAGAGTGTTAGGATTGAAGACTTCACAAGAAATGAATGAATAAACCAGCTAAAATAGTTCAATTTGCTAAGGCAATGATGTATCACCCAGACTCCCACCAAGGTTTCAATACTGGCGAACACAAAAATTATCATTATCAAAAAGCTAGAAAAGGATGAATGTGCAAAATTTTTAACAATAAATGCACAATTAATTGATATGTCTTGTGGGGGTATTACATTTTTCTAGAACTTAAGAAAAATAAATTTATGACCTTGGACTCAATTTTACAACACACATGATTTCTAACTTGAATTTCACTTAGTTGACTGGGAGGTTGCAATCAAGTTTTGAGTCCTCTCTTTTTGATTTCTTTGAATCTTGTCATCATTCTCACCTTCTTCGTGGCTTTGTGGCCATTTTCACTTGACATTTCTCATTGGATTTTGATAACAGATTAAGGACATAAAATTCCACAACAATCCTGTAATGTTCCTATCATTGGATTTTGATATAAATCATGAATTGTCTTGTCAACCATCAACATAATCTTAATTAGATAATGAATAGCCAACAAAGGGAAGACGCAATTATGGCCAAGGTCCATCCAAGCATTACTCTTACAGCCAAGATATTAGTAGAAGAAAAATTCTAGATTGTCTTGAATGAAAGCTTCCCGATTGTTTTGAACGTCCATTGTGGAGCTTTTGATGATATGATCTGTAACGTGATTTCCTCATGCCACAAAACGAGTCAAACCTTTGCCTACAAAACACTTCATACCAAAAAAACTTAAAGAAGATGAGGTGAACCCCTTAAAGGCCCAAATAGGCTGAATTAAGGTAAACAGGCCTTAAGAGTCTAAAGAGGAGTCACCACTTAGTCTAATGAAGGTTAAACTAAAAAAACATATATGATGCATGTTTGTATACAAGTGATATCGAGTTCAAAGCATAAAGCCCATTGAGGCCTAATCAAAGAGTTTGGAATAAACTTTCTAGTTACACATGAGGAAAGTGTTATGCACTCTACATGTCCAACTTGTTAGCCTTTCAAGTAATCTTGTAAGTGCTAATTTATACGATGTACTTGTGTAAACATGTGTGAAATGGGGTTTAGGACTAAAGAAGATATTGGCTCTTTGGGCTCAAGAAGAAAGGGGATAAAGAAGTGTTAATGTGTCTTGAATCACGTCAGTTACTATTCTGGGATCAGAAAGGTTTTGTTGAAACCATAGCCTATTATTAGCCCATTTCAGTTATCGCTACATTGAAATGGAATTAATGTCTTCCCATTTTTAGGATGGTCATTTGTTTTAAATACACATTTTTCCTAGAAGACAGGGCGTCTTCTTCATTCTCTGTAATCCCCAAAACATAGTCAAGCTTTCCCTTATTGCCACCTGTGGAGGTAGCCCAGGTGGGGTGAACCACATTAAATTTCTGATTGTCTGAGTGTGCATGTGTGTTTTCTTCTCTTCTCCTTGTTTGCTATCCTTCGATTTCTCTTACGAAAATCATCCAAAATTTATCCACATACACCAACATGGTAGAAGCCATGTCTAGTTTGGCTCAAACGTGACAGAGACTACGTCTAGTTTGCCTTCAACATTATGGAGGCAACGCTTGGTTTGTCTTCCACGTTTCGAAGGCTATGTGTGGTTTGTCAAGGATTCTCTAACAAATTAGTATCAGAGCAAGGTTCAAGGAGATCACATCTATACAAGGAAGGATGTCTTCGCACAACGTCAAGATCAACAAGTTCACCAGGAAAAATAACTTTAGCCTCTGGCAGATTAAAATGTGTGCTCTTTTGAAACAACAAGGTATATGGACACCATTATTGAAGACGAAGGCTACTAATATTAACGAAGCCGAACTTGCCATTCAAGAAGAGAAGGCACACTCAACGATTCTTTTGTGCTTAGCCGATGAAGTCATTATTGAAGTTGCAGATGAAGAAACGACCGTAGGTCTATGGCTGAAACTAGAGAACCTCTATATGACTAAGTCATTGACAAATAAGTTGCTTCTAAAGCAATGCTTATTCTCCCTCTGTATCAAAGAAGGTGCATCTCTTAAAGATCATTAGATCAACTAAACACTCTGTTGATGGAACTTAGAAACACTGATGTTAAAATAGAAGATGAGGATGCAGTCTTACTTATGTTAGTTTCATTACCTCAATCCTATGAAAATTTTGTTCAATCTTTTGTTATTGGAAAATACATTGTTTCATTAGAAGAGGTTAGGTCCAGCCTTCACACCAAGGAGCTCCGTCATATGGCTTCAAGCAACGGAGGAGATACCTCCTCATCTAGATTAGCTGCAACCAGTCACGAGAAGAATCGTGGTCGTTTCAATAAGAACGACAAGAAGTGGAAGATGAAGAGATCTAAATCGAAAGGGAAATATCACAATCTAAAAGACATGTAATTACTGCAAAGAGCTTGGCCACTGGAAGGCTGACTATCCAAAGAAGAAGTCCAAGGCACCTGTTGTTACGGTGGCTTAAGATTCTTCCTTCGATATCACCTTCACTGTATCAGAAGTCAACTATCCTACTGAAAGCTGGATTTTAGACTCTGGAACATCGCATCACATGTGTCCTGTAAAGGAGTGGTTCACCACGTATGAAGAGTGTGATGGCAGCAATGTGTTGATGACCAACAATGTTGTTTGCAAAATAGTCGGCATTGGGACCATTCAAATTCAAATGCATGATGGTGCTACCAAGTCCCTAAACGATGTTCGTCATGTTCCAATGTTAGGCAAGAACCTTATATCTCTTATGAGACTAGATAATAAGGGATTTAGTTACCATGGTGGAGGTGGAGTTCTGATGGTAACAAAAGGAGCACTAGTTGTTATGAAAGTTGTTGAGCAAGGACCGTTGTCACTGTCGTTGCTTCATGCATCGAAAAATCAAGCCTAGCTAAACTATGGCATATGAGATTGGCACACCTAAATGATAAAGGCATGGCAACGTTGAGTAAACAAAGTTTTCTTAGAGGGCACAACGTCACAAAGCTAGATTTCTGTGAACATTGTGTCTACGGCAAACAACGTCGTGTGCATTTTGACAAAGCTGAACACTGCACAAAGAAAACGTTAGACTATATTCATGCCGACTATTAGGGTCCATCTTGTGAAGCTTCTTTGGGAGGATCCAGGTATTTTTTGTCCATAATAGATGATTTTTTGAGAATGACTTGGGTGTTTCTAATGAAACACAAGAATGAAGCCTTTAAGTATTTTCAAGAATGGAAAATCCTTGTCGAGAACCAAATAGAACGGAAACTGAAGTGCTTCCACACTGACAACAGACTAGAATTTTACTCTAATGAGTTTAATGTTTTTTGCAAGGAATTTGGTATTGCCAGACATCGAATTGTCAAGCACACACCTCAGAAAAATGGCATCGCCAAACAAATGAACAGGACATTGTTGGAAAAGGCACGGTGTTTGATTTCAAACTCTGGAGTTTCAAAATCTTTTTAGGCAAAGGCCATCAACACCGCATGTTATGTCATCAATCGGTGTCCCTCAAGTGCTATTCAAAATAAAACACCCTTTGAACTTTGGACAAGTAAATCTGCTAATTACTCCAATCTCAGAATTTTTGATTGTCCTCCCTACCATCATGTTAATGAAGGGAAACTTGAGCCTAGGGCTAAAAGGGGACTCTTCATGGGTTATGGTGATGGTGTGAAAGGATATAGAATCTAGGCTTCAAGTGAACATAAGGTGATTCTAAGCAGGAACGTGACATTTGATGAAGCTCACATGTTCCATGAGAACAATCAAAAGTCAACTCCAGAAAAACAAGGTGGTAACCTACAGGTGGAGTTCGAGTTAGCTTCAAATCAAAAGGATAGCGATCATGCACCTTAAACTTCAGATGAAGAAATGTGCGATGATTCGAGCCAACACCAAGATCAGTATAGCATTGCAGTTGGAAGATCTAGAAGAGAAATCAATCCACCTAGTAGGTATGGCTATGAGAGTATGACTGTTTGTGCTCTCATGGCAGCTGAAGAAGTAGAATCTGCTGATCCCTCTACATATCGGGAGGCAATTGAAAGTCGAGATTCAAGTTAGTGGATGGTAGCCATGAACGAAGAAATGGAGTCTCTAAAGAAAAACCAAACTTGGGACTTAGTTGTAACACCCAAGAACAAAAAAATTGTTGGTTGTAAATGGATCTTCTAAAGAAAAATAGGAACTCAAGAGTGTGCTAGAACCAGATACAAAGCGCAACTTGTCGCCAAGGGGTACAACCAAAAAGAGGGCATAGACTTCAATGAAGTTTTCTCACCAGTGGTTAGGCATACATCTATTCAAGTACTGCTTGCTATAATTTCTCATCAAGATCTAGAATTAGAGCAACTCGATATGAAAACGGCATTCTTACATGGGGAGTTAGAGGAAGATATATTGATGAGCCAGCCTAAAGGTTTTGAAGAACCTAGCAAACTTGATTATGTCTGCAAATTGAAAAATCGTTATACGACCTAAAGTAGTCTCCTAGGCAATGGTATAAAAGATTCGACAAATTTATGATCAAGATTGGCTACTCCATAAGCGAATATGACCCTTGTGTTTACAGAAGTAAAGCTGTAGATGGTTCATTTTCTTATTTACTCCTACATGTTGATGATATACTCATCGCTGCAAAAGACAAGAACAAGATTCGAAGTCTAAAGACGCTTCTAAGCACTGAGTTCGACATGAAAAACTTGGGCCCCACTAATAAAATCTTGGTAGATTATTCTTATCTCAAAACAGTTACATCAATAAAATTTTGTCCAAGTTTAGAATGGCTATGGCCAAACTAGTGCTCACTTCATTTGCCAGAAATTTACATCGCTCTTCCGAGATGTCACCAAAATCCAAAGATGAATCAAATTACATGCGCAATGTTCCTTACGCCAACGCTGTCGGAAGTCTCATGTACGCAATGGTCTACACTAGGCCAGACATCGCTTACTCAATAAGTGTGGTTAGTCACTTTATGAGCAATCCTAGTAGAGAGCATTGGCAAGCTGTCAAGTGCATATTCAAATACTTGAAAGGAACAAC
Organism: Amphibolis antarctica; assembly: GCA_024699675.1. Lineage (NCBI taxonomy): Eukaryota > Viridiplantae > Streptophyta > Magnoliopsida > Alismatales > Cymodoceaceae > Amphibolis > Amphibolis antarctica. The sequence continues at coordinate 22,066 of JAMKPZ010000779.1, forward strand.
AAATATAGACTCCATCTACGGAAAAGATGTTAATAGTTTAGTCACTGGTTAATTAGATTCTGACTATGCTACCGATGTCGATAGCCAAAGATCCATGATCGGGTATGTATTCATGCTTGGAAACTCAGTTGTGAGTTGGAAAGCTATACTCCAACCCACTGTCTCTTTGTCCACCACAGAGGCAGAATATATGGCCATAACAGAAGCTACAAAAGAAGGTATTTGGTTAAAAGGGTTGATCAAAGACTTTGGTTTGCATCAAGATCATGCAGTTATCTATTGTGATAATTTAAATGCTATTTGTTTGGCTAAAGATCATGTTTATCATGATTGAACCAAACATATAGACATTCGATATCATTTTATTCAAGCAAAGCAGAGAATCAAAGTACAAAAAATTGGAACAGAAAACAACTCAACCAACATTCTTACTAAAGCAGTTACAGAAAGCAAGTTCATGCACTGCTTGGACTTAATGTCTACAGTATCAGATAACTCCTTGGAGGAGATGGCGGCAACAAAAGGATTCAAGTCAAGGTGGAGATTTGTTAATGTTCCTTGAATCACGTCAATTACTATTTTGGGATCGGAAAGGTTTTGTTGAAATCGTAGCCTATTATCAGCCCATTTCAGTTATCGCTACATTGAAGTGGAATTAATGTCTTTCTATTTTTAGGATGGTCATTTGTTTTAAATAGGCATTTTGCCTAGAAGACAGGGCTAATCCCTAGAACATAGTAAGGCTTTCCCTTGTTGCCACCTGTGGAGGTAGCCCAAGTGGGGTGAACCACATTAAATTTCTGATTGTTTGTGTGCATGTGTGTTTTCTTCTCTTCACCTTGTTTGCTATCCTTCGATTTCTCTCCTGAAAATCATCCAAAATTTATCCACATACACCAACGTGATGGAAGCCACATCCAATTTGGCTCAAACGTGACAGAGACTACATCTAGTTTGCCTTCAACATTACAAAGGCAACGTTTGGTTTGTCTTCCACATTTCGAAGGCTACGTGTGGTTTGTCAAGGATTCTCTAACAAGAAGCTTAAGAGAAAATTGTGAACATTTCAATTGGTTGGAAATGGGCCTAGTCTACATGGGCTTATGAAATAAAATTAAAGCAATCATTCAAACATAATGCATATGGTGCATGACATGTAAATACATAATTTTTGCTGAATTTAAGACATAAGACTGTTAATGAAGCATGAGGCATAATGCAATTTTAATGCATGCATTGATTAATGGTGTCCCATTACATGATCCCTGATGGTGCATGACTTACCATTCCTAATTAACCCCTTGATTTAAATCAAGGTGGTCTATGCGATATAAGTGATGTATGAATTACCTTTCTAGTGTGACCCCTAATTTAAATTAAGATGATCACATACAATCCTAATTATGATGCGTAGACATGTGAAATGCATGCTAATTAGGCATAAAGTGACAAATAAACAAACAAATCCCCATGTGATTACAAATGGGGAGGGCCAAACAATATTAACAATTGATTCTTCAATTGTTAAAGGAGGTAGACCATCTATTTTTACTGTCAGGGAAAAATTTGTGGGAAAAAATCTAGCAACATAAACAACAGTAAACATATTGACATGCGCAATTAATGCAATTTTAACAGGGGACAGGTTGGCCATGTCATGTTCAAAAATTCGTATCTCTTGATCAACTTCAAGGATTTCGTTGATCAGAGAGGTATATGAAAGTTTGACTCATATTATCATAGTTTAAAAAATCTTAACGATTCAACAGTCAAATCAAAAGATATGGCTAAAAGAAGTTAAGCTTGCTTGACAGTTCAAAAAGGGTTGATTTCACTTAAAATATCAACTTTGATAAATCATAACTTTATGCAAGTAAGGTGCCACATTTAGGTGGTTCTATCCTCAATTTAGGAAAAATGAAAATTTAAAATTTGCATGACCCTACTAATTATAATTCATACTTGAGTATGGTAAGATCATCATAATACTGTGAAAAAGAGGGCTTTGATTTTACCTGGAAAAACAGTTCAACTGGTGGAGATCTGATCTAGTCTATGGTGGCCTGAACAGGCAGCACAGGTGAGCGGCACAAGCATGCAGTGAGCGGTGAAGGCACGGACGTGTGAGCGGTGCAAGTGGATGCAATGAAGGGCAGGCTGCGTGATGAAGACATCGAGCGGACGTTGGCACTCGAGTGCAAACATGGGCAAGTGGACGCAGCAAACAGTTGTGGACACACTCAAGCAGATGCAGTAAACGGCGGCAAAGGTCGTGGTTGAGCAAACACAATGAACAACAGTGAGTTTCCGGAAGAGTCGGAAGCTTGAGAGTGAGTCAAGGGAGTTTTGAAAAGCCAGAAAGTGGAGAAAGGGCTCACAGTCTTCCCACATGCAGAGTTGTCAACCTCTAGAAAAGCTGTGGGTGTCTGTGTGATTTGTTAGGTCGATAGAAGGGAAAAGGAAAAGGTATGTTTGAGCTTCTCTAGCTGTCAAATCTCAAAAAAGTTGGGAAGACCGGTTGGACAATGTGAGAGAGAGAGAGAGAGAGGCCTACCGATCGAGCGACCTATAAAGGCGGCAAGACGGGAAGGTGTTGTACATGACCGGAGTAGAAAGGCGAGCTGGCACTATGTGAAAAAGGCAATGTTCAGGTCATTGGCAACCTTGCATAGGAGGCTGCAAACATGTAGGTGATGCAGCGACCGAATGGGTAAGCAAGGCAACGATCAACCATAGGGAAGACGATCGCATGCGTGGCACGTGTAGGCGAGTGGTTCAATCAATGGTAGGGTGTGTGCAAGGTGCACAAGAAGATGTGTGGTGCAAGCAACTGGTGCAAGTCCAAGTGCGGTGAGCCGAAATGGGCACAAGTCCGAGTGCGGTGAACCACGTGCAGTCATGATGACTACAAGTGCAGTGAGCCAACACGGGCGCAGAAAATCCGAGTGTGGGCGCAACAAATCTAGGTGTGGTCAATTGGGCAAGCCTGGTTCATCAGACCAAGGTGCAGCCTGGGCTCTAGCCAAAGGGCAATCTAGCTAGTCAATTGAGCTCAGTCTGATTAATCAATCAGCTGCAAACCGCTTTAATCAAAAAGCTATAAAATTTAAATTAAGTAATTTAAATTATGTGATCTTGTGATTAATTACGTGATTAGTGATTTAATTTAAATATTTAACCGATAAAGTAATTTTTGGGGATTTCATGGGATTTGCCATTTGTGCCACGTGTGCAACCATGTGTCCACCATGTGATAAGTTGGGATGACATGGCAATTGGTGATTAAGGTTTGAGTAGTGATTTTTCACATGTCCTTCACTGACAGAGGCAAACTTACCAAAGCTGTCTAGATCGCTAACAAGCCATTGGACCTAACCCAAACAAGGAAAAATGATAAATAGGCATCTTGGGCTCATATTGAAGGAAAAAAGTAGAAATGGACCTTAATGGCCCGTGAAGGGTGTTCCTTCACCTGCAAAGGATAAAATGGGTCTCGAGGAACTGTCCACAGGAAGCAATGCTGTTATTGGGCCATTAAGCCCACCTATGGAGGGTAAAGGGGTGAATGGGCTTTAGAAGCCTAAGAGGGTGTCTTTCCCACCTTGAATAAGGAAATGGACCTTACTAACCCACGAAAGAGGGTGTATCCCTTTTAAGAAAGGAAATAGACCTTCGACCCGCTCCATAGTTCTTACCACAATGGTAAGTATTAAGGGCTCAAACTAACAGGGTGTCACAACTAAGCTTCAACGGCCTAATTATTTGTCATGGGGCCTCTTGCCTTAAATGTCCAGGTTGGATGAGTCCAAAAATGAGGGTCTCTACACCATCACAAAAGAGTCAACGTGATTTTAACCTTGCACAATTTTTTACTACATGGAAGAGTCTTGAATTTTTGTCCCCATCCTTAAGCCACGGTGAATTTAGATGCACTTTATGTATTTTTTTAGGAAGAAGGATAGAGTATTTTTGGGGTGTGTGCCCTAGGTAAATGGTGGAAATGAAAAATTATAAAGTGTGTTATTTTTTCATAGTGCTTGTACACATTACGTAAAATGGTAGAATATGAAATTTATGTGTTTGTGCACCGTCTGCAAAATGACAGAATGTAACAAGTCTTTTTTCAACATTAATAATTTTTTTCTAGATATCCTATAAATAAAAAAGAAAAGATAAATGCAAAAAAATAAATTGCAAATACAACATAAATAAATTTTCTTAATAATAATAAATTCGTCATTCATGAATCTTAATAATATGACATTAACAATATTAAACACTCATTCATAGATATTCATAAATAAAAAATAAATATTAAATAATAATATAACATCATATTTCCCATCTACAATAATATTCTTGCATAAAATAAAATTTCTCATCTACTAATCATATTTACAGTAATCAACCTAAATTTTCGTTCCTACAAAAACATATTACAACATTAATATAAACATTTCTTAAACATTAAAAAATAAAAAAAATTATTAAACTCTCTCAAATTTTTTCTCCCCCCTACTTATACCGGGAAAATGGGAAAAAAAAAATTCCCCATTTACCTGAATGCACAAACACTAAAAAATAACAGAAAATTTCTGTCATTTTCCTTTTCCGCTGTTTTCCAAGGGCACAAAACTTGATTTATTGGAAAAACCCAAAAACCAAAAAAAAGCAAAATGAGATTGCTAGAGTGTAACTGACATTCAAATTCTAACTAGGCACACACATGAGAATGTTGGAAATTGATTGCGCTGAAGTACCTACACACATTTTCATTGGCCAAGGGAAATAAAGGAGAGCAGTTTGTCCCCAACAAATCCTGCTGCCACAAAACATTTTTTATAAACTCAAAAGCTTAAACTAAGACATTGGTGTAAATATTGCAATGGTAAATCTCTTGCGAGTTGGGACACAATGTCATTGTCCACCATGGTGTGCAAATGTCACTTGTCGTATTGCCCAAGTCTTGTAGGCATACGCTGTCTCACTGGTATGTGTAAATTTTCATGTGTAAGTGTATTACAATAAAATATTAAAGTCAATCTACACAGATATTTGATCAATTAATTTGAAAATAGATAATATAATATTATACTACATTTATTATATTTTATAATTTATACACTAATATATTTTAAATTATAATATTTTAGAAAACAATTTTGCAAGAACGGATGCAACATTTTTATATTTAGGTGTCTATCGTTTATATCATTGTTTATTCCTTCAAATCTTTAGATGCTACTAATAAACATTTTATGCATAGTTTGCATGCCTAAGAGAAGTAGTTAATGTGGTACTTGAAGATTATATAGAGTAAGGTTCAAGGTGATTGATACTATAACCAATTCTAGGAAATCAACTATAATTGTAGTTAGTCAAGGTTTTGTTGTTACATATTCTTTATAAAGATTCAAATCCTATTGCTTGCATATTCTTGCTAATTTTAAAAAAATGTAATTGAGCTGCTCAGGACTGTGAATAAGTAATGTACACCAAGATTCAAATGACAATAACTACATCTTATAAATTTCAAAAGGAAAAGGTTACTAGTCGATATATTCAAAACTAATTAATTTTTATTAAAATAATTATTCTAATAATCGTAATTATTGTTATTAATAGTATTGTGAAATAATATGGAGTTTGTCAACTAAAGAATATCATGGTCGTCAACTCATCATGTCTGTTGTGAAAAATGTAACATGTAAATGTTAATAATAACTTCAATATAAAGAAAGTAAGAAACTATTAATATAGTGCAATATTATCTTGGTCTTTATTTTTATCTATGTTTTTACCCTCTTAATTAACTACATTTAAATGATTCAAGAAACAGTACAAGTTTCTTTAAAGATAAAATCAATGAATGAATGGATTTATATATACCCTATAAAATGGAGTAAGATATACTTTCACCAGGTACAGAACCATAGATACTTGATACTCAAGGTACACAATAAATTATTTCTTCAAATTGCAGGTACAAAAATTTGCAGAGGCGTCAGCATTAGTTAACGTCAATATTAAAGTGCAACAATTATTATACAAGAAAAATTTCTATATAGATATGAGAGATTGGAATTCTTACTCAGGAGGCATATAACCAAATGTTCCAACAAGCCTCGTCTGTGTATTTCCAACTTCAGTAAGTTTCGCCAACCCAAAATCCGCAACCTAAAAGAATGGCAGTTGCTCTTCAATATAACACACCATAGAACGTTAATTGTGTTTAAATTAATGTCCAATTGGAAGAACCTTTGCATGGAAATTCTTGTCTATCAATATATTTGCCGATTTGATATCACGGTGGATGCATGCAGGCACAGTATGCTCATGAATATATTCAAGTCCCCTTGCAGAATCAAGAGCTATCTGCATTCTAGAAGACCATGACAATGGCTGCCTCCCTGTAAAAATGGAGAATATTTCACAAGAGTGTAGGGAACATAAGAATGATCGAAGTACCATATCTAATAAGCTAGGGTTGATTTGAAAATTATAGCCAGTTTGACATTGGAGTGAGTCCACAGGTTAAGTGGATAAGGTTCAGCCATTTGGAAAAAAATAGGTGTGACAAATTCAACAACCAAACATTTAGCACATCTATATTTAACTTGGCTATGAAATCCAAAAATGCTTTATATACAAACAGGAAGCATGAGCTTAAAGGAAACAACCTTACTGCAAGTGTAGTTCCATTAGCAGCTTAAAAAATACAAACCCACCTAGTAAAAAACTTTTTAAACTAAATTTTTTATAGTTATTTTAAATTTCTAATTAAGCTGACTACAAAGGAAAGAGAAAAATTGTTCTACCAAAATTTAACAAAGTTGGCCTTCATCATCAACTCCTTTTTGCAATTGTGAGTTGCACAAATGAAAGAAAAACCCATTATATGAGTGATAACTAGTGTGAGTCAATGTGTAACCACTTTTCCTATTACATAAGGAAATCCAAAGCTAATTACTTTAAACATCACAAACTCTCTACTTACCAGATCCATGCAGGTGCTCACTTAAGTCTCCATTTTCTATAAACTCAGAGACCAGGAAAAGAGATTCTTCGGTACAATATCCTATCAATCGCACCTGCAATTTGCCAAAAACAAAATCTCAACACCTCAAAAACTGAATCTGGAAAATGGTAATAGATTTAATATAAAAACCATCGTAAGAATGTAAATCACTACTAAATGTAGATCCATATTAATATTTCAAAGACAACTTTATCTAGAACTGCACATAGGCAGTCCTTATTGAATATACTCCTTTGAAATTGCAGTTATGCTTTATGCCTGTACAGTAAAAATATGTACCCAGTGAATTAAATTTATTGAATCTCTGTTTTCTGAGTTAGAAGTTAAAATCCAAACTTCAGCCCCTTGGTGTGTCTGTTCATTATTTCAATTGTTGACAGACTCATTTGTGCTTTTTTATTGTAATACATTATATTACACTGTTGGTTCAGAATTTCAATTTAACAAATTTTCCTGTTCCTTCATTCTAACTTCTAATGTATTAGAATATAGTTAATTGTCCACTCTAAAAAAGAATACAATTAATTGTTAATTTCAGTTAATGAGCTTCTAGAACCTTTTGCACCACTTGTTAATTTGAGCTAACTCACAATTATTTTTCATTCAAATTCTGGGCACCTACTTTCATATCCCAAAATTCTATTTTGAATTAATGGAAAGATACCGAATTAGCATGGGTACATGTAGAATATCAAGCAAATTGTTGGTTTGGCCCAACACCTCCATGTGTTAGCTTTATGGTATAGATAAGCAGGATCGATCCTTCTGGACATTTATTAAAATGATAATTATTTTTTTTAATGATTCCCATTCCAGAAATTTTCAATGAATGACTTCATATATCAAATCAATCAAGATCATGTTGATGCTTACATTTGAAATTAATAGAAAAATACATATCCCTTTTTAGTTTTAAAGATCACTAGTTATTCTAGTTAGAGCTAGTATTGTATGGTTAGTGTTATTTGGGTTATTGGGTCTTTTATTGGATCCACTACATATATGTAACCTAAATCAACTAATGAAAAAAGTCACCCTTTTCTCCTCTCTCACGTCAACATGGTGCCAGAACCATTCAAGCCTTTAGCATCATCGTTATGCCACGTGCCTTGGCCTTCTCACTGCCTACCCCCACCTTCTTCATTCACTCTTCCTCAAGTCAGTAGTATCCATCCTTACCCTTAGTCCTCTTTTTCCTCTTCTAGCTGCCAGTGTCTACCAACAACCTCATCCTTTTTCAGGCTGAGTTCATAACAAATAAGAATGAACATTGTTCAACACACTACGACAGATATTCAGCACCCACACAATAAAACTTGAAAGTTACAATCTTGCAAACACACTAATACATACCCACATAGATATAAAATAATTCTTTTGAAACACTCACACTTCACTTATTCTATCATCCACCCTTTTTCTAATAATAATTTCTTTATTTCTTGCACCAGTACACATCTTTCCATTTTTGGTTTTCCTTCATCCACACATCACCCCTTTCTTTCTCTTATTTCCTTCCTAGAATTCTTCTCTTCTTTCTTTCCTTTTTCTTCCACCTCTTGTATATCTTCTTCTTTTTTCTTTCTTTTTTTAACACAAAAAACAAGAACATGGACCCTTCAATCTCTCTCCTCTCCCCACAGTTACATTAATTTTTATGAAACCAATAACAGAAAAATAGACCTCCGTACCCATGGTAGAGGAAAGGAGAGATCTAGGAGATGATGTGATAAGGAGAAAGGATGATGGGTAGAAGACACAATGACAACAATTAGAGTGTACAAGAGAGGAAATGAGGAGCCTAAAAGAGTGGAGAGATGATGCTAACGTTGGACATTGGAAGAGACAGAACAAAAATGACAACAATGCTGTAGGGAGTGGAAACTAACAATAGCAACACCAACTATGGTGCCATGACAGATGGCAATGCAGGACAGAAGAGGCAAAGGAAGGTGACAGTGACTCTGGAACAAACAGCAGAACCAAAGGATTCAAGCGGCAGACAAAGGTGACGATGGCACAAGAGAGGGGATTTGGGGTCCATCTTCAACACAACAAAAATATGGTGATAGTGGCAAGAGTTTATCTTCTTTTTTATCATCTAGAAAAAATCATGCAAGAAGAAGTACAAGAGGAAGTTTGATATTGTTAGGACCTCTATAAATAGATTTTACAAAGGAAAGACTTACATGGTGGAGTGGTGGACCCTATAGAATTACTTGAGAATGGTGAAAAGAGATTGTATAATTACTGCAGGAACGATACAAGGGTACATTTATATATATATGTGCACCTTTGTAGTGTACTAAATACAGGAATAACTCTAACACTCTCCCTCAAGTTGAAACATAAATATATAACATGCTCAATTTGCTACAAAGTTTCTGAAAAACTTTAACACTTAGTCCTTCGGTGAAAATATCATCTCATTGTTCAAAAGATGGAGTATATGAAGTGTAGACATGCACATCCATCACCATGTTTCTGATATAATAGCAATCAACCTCAATGTATTTTGTTAAACCGAGAAATAACATGCTATTTTTTACTGTATCATGTTACTAAGTTTCCTCCAACATATGTTCAATAACTAGAGGTGGATTTTTATCCTTATGATCTCCAACATAGCTTTAAGATGGCCATAGTTCTCATACACAAGTCCTTTTTCGGGAGTTCCTTTGACATAAGCAAGTACTCAAGTAACCTCTTCTCAATAAATTTTCCATGGTTGTTGCATAAATTGTGAAAGAAGACCTACAACAAAAGAAATGTTAATAGTCACATAATTAGCTTACCAATGAGCCTCCTATATTTTTCAAGATTTTCTAAGAGTTCAATGTATCATCCCATGGTCATCCATTATGATAATCAAGTGTTAGTTCCTATGGTCATGCACTATGAGAATCAAACTGCAATTTATATTAAAAGTAATGATACATTCCATGAACAAACAAAACATATTAAAATAGATTATCACTATGTTCGAGAATTGGTTGAAAGAAGTGTTACACATCCTACACTCGATCTTCTAATCAGATATCTTCACAAGTGCTGGGATGTTTAAACAATTTTTGTTGTGGTGTTTCCTACAATGTGAGGATCGTAGGGTGTAAAAGTGTAGAAATGGAGGAGCAATGGTGGAGTTGGAATAGGAAATGAAGATAGATAATCACATTCGAGAGGTGGCCGCTCTCCCAAGTACAAGTTCTCAACAGTACAAAAACATAAACCCTACAGTACCAAAACAGTAATCTTAAATAGTCTAGCAAGATGCTCTTCACTTTTATATAGTCTCCACAGGTGTGAATAGCTTGAGATGGACACAATTCAACTAGTCGTGGTGTCGGATTCACAAATCCTTTGTTCAGCCTTGGATCACAGCTACCATCCTCACAGCCAAGCTATTCAAGTTTGGCTTCCCCTTCTGGCGATGGTAAGATGTTTTAGTGTTTCTTGGATCCCGAGGGAATGCAACCAAGTGGCAAATGCTACGGCACAGATGGCTCTCCATGTAGGTGATAAGATCTATAGGGATGTCTGGCAGTACCTGCCTCGAGTTTGGGGCCTCCTCTGTGTGGACCAATGGGAACTTCTGAATTTCCACTAGTCCAAAGCCCTCGGCATCATCTTTTTTCCCGTTTAGTTGCAATTTGTTGCCCTTACTTTGTTTCTGTTGGTTTCCTTGTATTTTTTTCTGTGGGGTTTTGATCTAAACCCCCTTATTTGTTGTGTAGTGCTTTTTGCAGGGTCCTACCCACCTGATGAATAAATGAAGGGTTTGGGTTTTCTTGAAAAAAAAAAAAAGTCTAGCAAGATCCAGTAACCCAACCTGCAACAATTTTGTAGCAAGATGGATTTGTTCAACTTGTACTCATGAGCTTAAAGGAAAAGTGTTGGAATGTCAAACCCATTTAGGATCCATCTACCCAATTGTATATACATATATGTGTGTAACTCTGTGCATTAGATCAATATATCCCATTTTCACTTTCAACTTAATAAAATGTTACAAAAAAAATTCCTTGGCATATTTACAATCAGAAATTACATCACATCTACATTTTGTCCTTTTAGAGGAAATATTTGTTCCAAGTAATATTAGCTCCCTTGCAACCACTACAATGGTTATTCTAGCTCTATCTTGATTTGCGGCATTTTTGGGAATTGAAATGGTTTGTACATATTTCATATACATTTATCATTTGGTTTTTCCAGTCCAAAAATTTTATAGGTGTCTATGTTCAATAATTTTCTCCTCTTAGGGCTAAGCTAGTTGCAATTAGTTAGAATACATTAATATATTAAGGTTGTGTATAATTAGTTTAGTCTCATGTTGTTAGCATTGTGTTTGTCTGTTTCTTGTAATTTCTATATATAAAGGTTCTATCTTTGTTAAGTGAAAATTATTCAACTTCCACTTATTTCTTTGTTCTCACATAACTTGTGACTCATATTGATGTATTTTTTCTCTCACTACCAAATGGTTTTAAGATGAATTTAATAGTATCAAAGCTTAAGTTTTAAGAATTCAAAAGATCTAGGTAAGGAGAAAGGAAACCTTAGTTATTCTTAACTACTCTCCTCCCTACCCTAAAAACCTTAGCTTACTCTCCACCTACAGTTGGCCTCTCCTCCAACGTTTCTACCTCCTGCAGCAGCAAGGAGCTCCAGCACCCATTTCCACCACCATTGGACCCTATAGGTGTACCTCCACAATCCAAACTTCAGAATTCAGCAAAATGTTAACCAAGAAAACCAAACATTGAACATAAATACAGATTAAGAATTCTATCTCCTCTTTTTTTAAAACTGTCTAAAGTTAAGTATTAAGGTTTCCATTGTAAGTGGGTTTAGCCCCACATTAGTTAGTGTTACCATCTATAAAGAGGACCTATCTTTGTTAGTGAATACAGTTGAAATTAAGGTTTTTTTTTCATTAACTACAAAATGGTACAAGTACAACACATATATACAAGAATAGGTGGATAAACGGATCCTCAACATATTTGGTCCATTTATCCACACTTCTCAAACTGGAAGGTATATATCTAACATTCTCAGCTTGATACAAAAATAATTAAATACTCCTTAAATACTCCGACACCAAGACTCTTTGTGAAGATATCTGCAATTTGTTCTGATGATCATGTGTACAAAATACATATAAGTCCATGTTCAACTAATTTACGAACATAATGACAATCAATTTCTATATATATAGTTCTTTCATGAAATGTATCATTGTTGCCGATATGAATTGCTGCATGATTATCACATTGCATCACCATAAGGGTTTCTACCTAAACTCCTAACTTGATGAGCAGAAACCTGAGTCACATTAGTTCACTAGTAGCTTGAGACATGACTCTATACTCTGCCTCTGTACTAGACTTCGATGTAACACTCTATTTCTTACTCCTCCATATGACCAAATTTCCTCCAATACAAGTATAGTATCCAGAAATTGATCTCATATCACCTTGCCCACCACCATAACCTGAATCAATATATGTCATAATATTGAGATGATCATTATCTAAATATATCAACCATTTTTTAGGGCTACCTTTCAAGTAAGCTAATACACACAAGACACCATGCCAATGAACAACTTTAGGTTCCTACATAAATTGACTTAAAAGCCCAACAGCATATGAAATATCTAGCCTGGTAATGGTTAGGTAAATAAGTTTACCTACTATTCTTCTATACTGACTGACATCACTATAATACTCTAAAGCAGAATCCCAAAAGGGTGGTTTAGCTAACACCGGAGTCTTTTTTGGTTTGCACCTAGTGAGCTCTATTTCTTTCAATAAGTCAATTACATTTTTGTTTTTGTGAAAGAACCAACTTTTATTTTGTGTAGGCAAACTCAATTCCTAAGAAATACCTGGGTTTACCCATGTCCTTGATGTCAAAGTGTCTTGCAAGAGCTTCTTTGGTTGACTGTATCTCAACATTATCATCACCAATCAAGAGGATATCATCTACATAGACTGTAAGAATAGTATGACCCTGGAGGCCCCTCTTGATGAAAATGGAGTTGTCAACTACGCACTTCTTGAACCCATGAGTCACTATAACTGAACTGAGCTTAGCATACCAAGCACGTGAACTTTGTTTAAGGCCATAGATCACTTTCTTTAAGTGACACATGAGATTCTCCCCTAGAGAAATATACCTAAGAGGTTGCACTATGTAAACTTCCTCCTCCAAATCACCATAGAGAAAGGCATTACGAACATCAAGTTGACAAAGGGACCAATGCCGAGTGACCACTAAGGAAAGAAGAACTCAAATAGAGTTCAAGCGAGCCACGAGAAAGAACATCTCAGCATAATCAATACCATAAGTTTGGGTGAAACCACAGGCAACCAAGCAAACCTTGTACCAATCAATACTCCCATCTGGCTTGTACCTAATAGTGAAGACCCAACAACAACCAACAATAGGGGTATCAGGTGGGCAACCAACCATCGACCATGTTCCTCGACCAAGTAGTGTCTGCATTTCAGCATCCATCGCATACTTCAAATGTGGAAGGGTAAACGTCTCATAATGATCCTTAGGAATTAATTTTAACGAAATGGCAATGGAAAATCACTTATAAGAGGGCGATAGAGCAACATAAGAAAGGGAATTAGTAAGGGAGTGCTAAGTCAAGGCATGAGTACCTTTACGAAGAGCAATAGGTAAATCAAGAGAGGGTAGATCTACATCAAGGCAAGTGACTAGTGGGGCAGGGCTGATAGGTGGTGCACAAGGACGACGTTGCTGATAAACCTACAAAGGGCAAGGAGAAGGCGCCACTGGTCGTGGTGATCGAGATGTTGATGGCAAAGCACAAGAACCAGGAGACGACACAACAAGAGGAAGAGGAACAACATCAAAACTAGAAGTGAACACAGAGGAACTAGAGAAGAAGAGAGTATCCTCAAGAAAAACCACATCAAAAGAAATAAGATAACGAAGAAAAGGAGGATGGTAATATCGATAGCCCTTCTAGCATGAAGATAACCCAAAAGACAAAACGAAGAGAACGAGGAGAGAGCTTATCCAAGCCAACAGTCAAATCCTTGACAAAAGCAGTACACCCAAAAACCTTGGGTGGAAAAGGAAAAAGCACTTGTCAAAGCGAGAGTCGCTAAACCGAAACAGCAACCCCTAAATAAGAGGTCGGCATGTAGTTAATGAAAAAAGTGGCAGTCATAACCGCATCAGACCAAAACGACTTAGGGACATGCATCTCAACTAATAAGGTGCGAGCGACATCAAGAATGTGTCGATGTTTTCGCTCAACAACCCTATTTTGTTGGGATGTATGTGCACAAGTGGTTTAATGGATGATGCCACGTTTAAAACACAAAGAAGCAATAGTAGTTTGAACAAATTCAAAAGCATTATCAATGCAAAACAATAAGTAGAAGCAAATTGAATTTGAATTTCATTAAAATAACAACGAATTACATCAAATACATGTTAACGATCTTTTAACAAATACACCTAAGAGACACGATAGAAATTGTCAACAAACACGATATAATAACGAAAACCACCAACAAACAAGACACAAGCAGGGCCCCAGGCATCATAATGAACTAAATCAAAAGGATGAAATACAAATGACAACTAACGACTATGGTAAATAGCACAAAATTGCTTACCCAAAAAACATGACTGACAAGTAAATGGTTGAATTGACACAAACGACAAAGCTTCATGAAGTTTGCGCATGGAAGGATGTCTCAAGCGTCGATGCCATAGCAAGCACAAATCACCCAATGCAGCAAATATAGCAAGCCCCCGAATAATGCCATCCTACACAAGAATGTAAACACCGCAACCCTATTCAAGGCCCAAATCAATCTTCTTGCCCGTCTGCAAATCATAAAAGGAGCAATGAAAGGGATAAAATAACAATATAACTGTTTAGTTATCTTACTAATGGATAAGAGGTTAACAAGAAAATTAGGAATATATGACTTTTTCAAGAAAAATATCAAATGTAAGTGGGACATTCCCTTCACCAGAAATAGAGCAACTACGGTCATCGACAAAGGCAACAAACTGGATATTGGCACAATGTGTAAGGCAATCAAAAAGAGAGCAATTACCCAAAATATAATGTGAGACACTAGAATCAATAATCCAAGTATCATTAGAGGTGGATGCATGAGTAGAAGGCATACCAATAGAGAGAACATGAACACTAGAGGCCTCACTATTATGTTGAGCACGAAGGACCATAAGCTCATCAAAATCTGCCTGAGTGACCTGCACCATCAGAGGAGTGGCTAAGGAGGACGCACCAATAGAATCGGGGGCCAAAGGCACAATGGACGACGACGACACCAAATGAGCTAAAGGAGCCACTAGTGGACATCTGAACTTAGCCCAACAACGATCGAAGGTGTGATTTGTGCAACCACAGTGAGCACACAGAGGGCAAGAGGACCGACTACCAAAACGCAAACGACCACCCCATGTTCCACCAGTGCGAGAAGAGGAAGGAGGGCCATCCCGAGCCATCACCAGAGCAAAGTAGTCAATAGTGGGCAACTATACAGGTGCACTGGAGGTCATCACAGTCAACCGAAGCACCCAATTGAACGTTGTCTACAAAGAGGAAATGGAGTCAACAACAAGAATCTGGCCACAAATCTAGGAAGACAACTCGGGACAAAGGCTAGCCAAAAATAGAGCAACATCAAGCTCCTCCCGATACCGTCATTGGGTAGCCAAATCTGGAGTGCAGAGCTGAAAAAGGTCCAAATCATTAAGGAGCAACTGAAGACAGCTGTAGTAGGTCAGTACGATCGTCTCCCCTTTACAATGAGAGAAGAGGTGCTCATACATTTCACAAACAGAAGCAATGTTGTTGTCCACACTAGGTAGCCTAAAGAGTTTCCCACACATGACGTGCGGAGGCAAGCAATGTTGAGTATAAAATCCCTCCTTAAGTTATGTTTTGATGATGTCAAATTAATGTGTATTAAAAAAAACAATGAAGACTTGACTTGAAGACACAAGAAAGCAATAGGTTAAAGAACGATGACTTGAGGACTTGCGAAAAGCTATGAAAAATGCAAATCTTGAAGCATGAAGACACGACAAGATGAAAACAAACTTCACATGAAACAGCTTCCCACAGAAGGCTTGCACACTAGATTAAGTCACACACTTAATATCATTAGAGCACACACTCACTATCCTTAAACAATACAAAAACGGTATAACGAATTCAAAATTCGTTATAATGATTTTGGCAAGTTAGAACTAAGGTTACCATACAGACAGAACAAAACGGAACATCATTCAGATATCCGAATGATTATCCGAATTTGTCTGTACTTAGGTATTTTAGAACACCAAAACGGAAGTTCCGCACAAACCTATCTTTGGTAAATGGAAGTTCCGTATGGGCCAAGAGAAAAATGGAAGTACCGTAAAATCCATGCCTTAGAAAACAGAAGTTCCACCAAAAAATTAAATTTCCTCAGAGCTCAACAACCAACCGTAGAGTTATTGGCTTTAGGCCACAGTTAGCCGTATAGTTATCCACAACATTAACACTTAGAAAAATCACATAAATACTACGACAGAGAAATTCAGAACATGATTCGAATATCCGAATTTCCCTGTACTTGATTCTATCCCAAAAATTCCTCTCAAGCATAATTCAAATAACCATTTCTGAAAAACGTTATTCCAAATTTGTTACAGTAAAATTCGAAAAACAGTTTGTTATTCCGAATTGATATCCGATTTGGGTAAAATAGCCATTGGAGAGGTTTGACCCGATCAAATTAGCCGTTTATGATCATTTAAACTTGCTTGAACTATAAATAACCCTGAGTTTAGAGATCAAACGCACCCAATCTCTGCATACTTGATCTCTTGGACATTAAAGCTTTCATTTGACAATAGAGTTGCATACATTGATCATTATTTGAGATTTTTAAGAAGTGTTTTCAATCGCACTCAAGCTTCTTCCTCTTTCTCACTGAAAACACACACACCTTACACAAATTTGCTTTGTGATTGGTACTGTTTTGCTTTGGTTGGTTTGTTGAGTTTTCACCACAAAACTCAAGGTTGGGTTGGTTAAAGTATTCTACCTTAAACACTTGGGTTGATTAAGGGATTCTACTTAAAATTCTTGGGTGTTGGTTGAAGGGTGAAACATTAAACCCTTGTAATCGATTGGTTTGGTGTTGGACCTTAAACACCTTTTCTAATTGGTTCTTAATAGTGAATTAGATTTAAATTCAAGCTTAGATAACTTGAGGGTGGACGTAGCCTTTTGGTGAACCACCTTAAAAATCCTTATGTTCATATTTCATTACTGTTTTTGTTTTGAATATTTATCGAATCAATCGCGAATGAACTTTCAATCAATTTTAAAATGCTATTCAACCCCCTCTAGCACGCGATCCATACTTTCAATTAGTATCAAAGGAAGATTCATTTTTGGTGAATTAACACTCACAAAAACACAAATGGCCACTAGACCAATCAACGAACAAAGCATCAACCGCCCTCCCTACTTCGATGGCAATAACTACAATTATTAAAAGTACAAAATAGTGGTCTTTCTCAAGTCCATGGATGTAAACTTGTGAAATGTAGTTGTTAACGGGATTCATGTCTCGGACGCCACTTTTGAAACATTAACTAATGTTCAAAAGAGGCTTATATAATTGGACGCAAAGGAGATGAATACTATATGTTGTTCATTATCTTCTGATCAATTTAACAAAATTTCAAGTTACACTACTGCAAATCAAGCTTGAAGACTACTTGAGGTGACACATGAAGGAACATCTTAAGTTAAGCAATCTAAAATCAATCAACTCATGCACAGATATGAGTTATTTAAAATGGTTGAGAATGAATCAATATCAAATATGCATTCCAAATTTTGGGACATTGTAACTAGCCTGAAAGGCCTAGGAAAGGTAATTCCTACATAAGAACAACTTCAAAAGGTGCTGAGGAGCTTAACGATGGATTGGGAAAAGAAGACCACTGTCATTGAAGAAGCCAAGGACCTAAGCACTTACTCACTTGAAGATTTGATTGGAAACCTCACTGCATATAAGGTTCAACTAAAGGTACAAAAGGTACAAAAGGAGGAAAAAGCTAAATCCTTCAAGAAAGTCAAGAGGAAGAAGGAGATAGCCTTTCGAGCTGACTCCGACTCTGAAGGAAGCTCAGGTGAGAACGATAACATTGCACTTCTTGCTCACAGGTTCAAGAAGTTCAACAAATTTAGGAAATTTATGAAGAAGGAAAATGGAACTTCAAGAGAGAATGTTTCTATGTGCTATGACTGCAACACAAGAAGACACATCAGAAGGCATTGCCAACTTTTGAAAGACCAAGGCAAAAGGGAAAAGAGGAAGCTAGACAAGAAAGAAAGATTCAAGAAAGCATTCCAAGCAACATGGGATGAAATGGGCTCATCCGACTTAGAAAACTCCAGCCACGATGAGCAAGCCAATGTGTGCTTCATGGCACATGAGGAGGTAAACTCTCAACCCTTTTGCTCAGAATCAAAAAATGATACATGCAAATATGAAGAGTTACAATTAGCATTTCAAAGATTGCATGAAAAATATGAGGTAAACTTTCAAAGATTGCATGAAAAATATGTATATGTAATTGTAGATGATTTCACTAGATTTACATGAACTATATTCCTATCACATAAGAACGATGCATTCAATGAATTTAAAATTTTTTGTGTCAGAATACAAAATAAAAAGGAAGAAAATATTAAAAGAATTAGGAGTGACCATGGTGAGGAATTTGAAAATGAATTTTTTGAAAACTTCTGTAATGAGATGGGGATAAACCATGAGTTCTCATGTCCAAGAACCCCTCAACAAAATGGAATTGTTGAGAGGAAAAATAAAAGCATTCAAGAAATAGCCAGAACCTTGATAAATGAGGTCAACCTTCCTATGTTCCTATGGGCTGAGGCAATTTATAAATCTTGCTATATAATAAACGGAGTTCATATTAGATCTATCTTAAACAAAACTCTTTTTGAACTGTGGTATGAGAGATCACCTAATGTAGGATACTTTAAAACATATGGAAGTAAATGTTTTATATTGAATATTAGTGATAAAAGAGATAAGTTTGATAAGAAAACAATAGAAGGAAAAATGGTAAGCTATTCAACAAACAGTAAGGGCTATAAAGTATATATTGAAAAACATAGAAAAGTCACAGAATCCATTCATGTTACTTTTGATGAATCTTTAGAAAGTAAAATGAAAAAATAAATAATAGACAATGGTGATGAGGAAATTGAAGAAAATTCAATTGATATTAAAACACAAGACAAAAACTGAAAGTTCACTCCCAATCACCCACAAGAACTAATTGTAGGTGATATTTCTAGAGGAGTACAAACCAGAAGAAAAATTATTGAAGAGTGTCAATACTGTACTTTTGTGTCAACAATTGAACCTAAAAACGTAACTGAAGCATTAAAAGATGAATTCTAGATTAATGCTATGCAAGAAGAACTATATCAGTTTAAAATGTGAAGTATGAGAATTGATAGAAAGACCTATTGATAGAGATCTCATAGGATCTAAATGGGTCTTCAAAAATAAGTTAGATAAAGATGGAAAGGTAGTTAGAAACAAAGCTAGGTTGGTAGCACAAAGTTACAATCAACAAGAAGGTATAGATTATGATGAAACCTTTGCACCAGTAGCTAGAATGGACTCAATTAGAATCTTGTTAGCATATGCAAGTCATTATGGATTCAAACTATTTCAAATGAATGTTAAAAGTGTCTTCTTGAATGGACACATTCAGGAAGAAGTTTTTATTAAACAACCCTCAGGTTTTGAAGATAATGAACACCTCAATCATATTTTTAAGTTAAAGAAAGCTCTTTATAGACTCAAGCAAGCTCCACGAGCCTGGTATGAGAGATTAAAAGACTTTCTTAAGGAAAAAGGCTCTGAGATTGGGAAGGTAGATAAAACCTTATTTATTAGGAAAAAGGAAAACCACATACTACTTATTCAAATTTATGTTGATGATATTATTTTTGACTCCACTGATGAGAAATTAGCCAATGGGTTTGGAAACACCATGCAAAAAGAATTTGAAATGAGTATGGTAGGAGAATTATCCTTCTTTCTTGGTTTGCAAATTAAGCAATTTGAAAATGGCATCTTCATCAACCAAGAAAAATATTGTAGGGAGCTATTAAAAAGATTTGAAATGGAATTAAGCAAAGAAACAGGTACTCTCATGGGATCAACCACTAAGTTAGGGAGTGATCCTAGTAGGGTTAAGGTAGAAGAAAAGAAATACAAAAGAATTATTAGATCCTTGTTGTACTTAACTGCTAATAGACCTGACATTATCTTCAGTGTATGTGCTTGTACTAGGTTCCAATGTATTCCTAGAGAGTCACACCTAACTGCAATTAAAAGGATCTTAAGATATCTTAAGGGTACTGTGGACTATGGATTATATTACCCTAGGAATGGCTCTCTTGAATTAATATGTTATAGTGATGTTGATTTTGGTGGTACTTAATCTGAAAGAAAGAGTACAAGTGGGACTTGTCAGTTTTTAGGACATTCACTTATCTCATGGTGTAGTAAGAAATAGAATTGTGTAGCTTTATCCACTATTGAAGTTGAGTATATAGCTACTGCACTCAGTTGTGCTCAAGTGTTATGGATCCAACAAACCATGATAGATTATGGCTCACATTTCTCTGAAACAATATTATACTGTGATAATACAAGTGTCATAAATCTCTCTAAAAACCCTATAGAAGACTTTAAGGCCAAACATATAGATATAAGACATCACTTTCTTAGAGATAATGCTGAAAAGAAAAAGATTAAACTCAGTCATATTGGAACAGAAAACCAATTGGCTAATATATTTACAAAACCCTTAGATGTTCATCAATTCACTAAATTAAGAAGAAATTTGGGTATATGTAATCCAAGTGATCTATATTGAATGATTGTATGTTTAATTTAATTACAGGATAAATTTGGAATCATGATTTGCAGAATCGAATTACCGTTTTCTCTAAAACTCAGTTTCAACCATGGACTACCAAATTCGGATAACCAAATAGATATCTGAATTACTGTCCGAAAATCTCTGGATTCATTTGTCTCCGATTCTTTTTTCTTTTTTACAAAGGGAGCAAAATTTCTCAAATTCGGAATAACAAATTTTGAATTCATCATACCGAATTCATTGGGCGAACCTTATAAACCCATTTTTTCCCATTCGAAAGATACACATCTTCCGTCTCCAACTCTTCCTACTCCTTGCACTCCACCTCTCAACCTTGCCTTGGAGTACTTCGACCTCGTTTCCTCAAGGATCCTCCCCGATTCACGGTTCTCCTTCAAATCTGCGTTGGATCTTGAGGTAACGCACGATCTGTCCCTATTTTCGTACATCCTCCTTTTCTTAATTTCGACTCTCTCTTAGAGTTTCTACAATACCTTATGTGATTCCACTATTTTCACAATTGAAACCATCATCTTATTGTCCAAAATCTACTAGAACCACAAAAAATGGTATATTAACAGTCAAATTCGATCATCCACTTTCAGACAGGCGATTCAGAATATCAAATGGATATCCGAATCATTCTCTGAAAGTTTCTGTCCTCCTGCCTTGTCAATATGCCTCGCAAGCTCCTTGGAAGCAAAAGAAAGCAAAGCAAAGAGATACCCAAGAAGAAGGGCAAACATCCCATTTATGCCTCATCCGGTAGTTTCAACAATATATATTTTAGAGACAATGCTACCAAAGATGCCTATGATGATCAGTTCTTTGGCAAAGAAATCTTATATGGTTGTTATGTCAACTTTAACAACATGGACCATGTCCAACAATTCTTTTTGCATCAAAGCCTGATTGACTTTCTCCAAATGTCAAATGATGAAGTCAGTCTAGAGGTAGTTTTCCTATTTTACTCCAACCTAAGGTAAGATAAAGATGGATTTAACTGTTTCATGGAAGGAATAGTCATTCCCTTAACACAAGAGATAGTCTGGGATATTCTTAGCTTACCCGATACGGGTTTGGACATTACTCTTCCACATTACACTCAGTCATTCTCATATCAAGAGATAAATGAGGTGGTTAGTGATACAGTTAATCATACCCGTAAGATAGACAGGATTGCTAATCTGAACGTGGATGCAAAGATAGTCGCCCACATTGTCTGCATGAACCTAATTCAAAAGAAAGGTCACACAGATGAGTTGAGTGAGTCGACTCTTCGAGCTATTTTTTGTATAATGAAGGGCATCAAAGTCAATTGGGCTTTGGTATTCTTACATCAAATCAGCCACACCAAGACAATTATTTTTTGGAAGTGCCATCAACCGTTTATGGCACGTGTTTGGGTTTGATATTACGTCCTTTAATCTGTTTTCTCTTCACCTTAGTGTCATTACAGTAGACAACATCTTCAAACCCAAAAAAGGCAGTGATGTATCCTATCAAGCCTTCCAACTTGAAGCTGAACCAATGGATGATCTCCGTGAGCATAGTAATATTAATCCGATTTCGTTGAAAAAATGGGGTCGACTCCAAATGTCAACAAAGGAGAGTCTAGTCAACCATCCTCTCATGATTCACTTTATGCTCATATTGAGGGGGAGCTTAGTACCTTCTATGATCACATGACCAAACGGTTCATGGATAAAGATCTTCACCTATATCACATGGAATAGAAAATTGATGCACAATTTTAGTCCCTTCACAATAAGATGGATGCACAACATAATGCTCTTATGGCGGCTCTTCAAAGTCTCACCGTTAAAGAGACAACTGAAGAAGTTCAAGCCACATCCCCTTTTGAGCCTTAATTGTTCATGTGTTATCTTGTACCACATAACATTTTCAATTAATCCTTACATGATCTGTATGAATGCTTTATTATATTCTATTGCTAAGTATGGATATTTCTTATATGCCTGTTTTATTATCATACACCTCTCCTCAGCCTTTCTTGAGAATTTCAAGTATTTCTTCAGGGGGAGTTTTTTAATACCACTCCTTATAAGCAAAAAGGGGGAGAGAATATGGTCGTATGATGTATGTAAAATAATCATGTGTCTGTATGTGTATTTTTGTCATCATCAAAAAGGGAAAGATTGTTGAGTATAGAATCTCTCCTTAAGTTATGTTTTGATGATGTCAAATTAATATGTATTAAAAGAAGCAATCTAGACTTAACTTGAAGAACGATGACTTAAGGACTTGCGAAATGCTACAAAAGATGCAAATCTTGAAGTATGAAGACACGACAAGATGAAAACAAACTTCACATGAAACGGCTTCCCACAAAAGGTTTACACACTAGATTAAGTCACACACTTAATATCATTAGAACACACACTCACCATCCTTAAATAGTACAAAAACGGTATAACGAATTCAAAATTCGTTATAACGATTTTGGCAAGTTAGAACTAAGGTTACCATACAGACAAAACAAAACGGAACATCATTCAGATATCCGAACAATTATCCGAATTTGTCTGTACCTAGGTATTTTAGAACACCAAAACGGAAGTTCCACACAAACCTATCTTTGGTAAATGGAAGTACCGTAAAATCCATGCCTTAGAAAACAGAAGTTCCACCAGAAAATTAAGTTTTCTCAAAGCTCAACAGTCAACCATAGAGTTATTGGCTTTAGGCCACGATTAGCCGTATAGTTATCCACAACATTAACACTTAGAAAAATCACATAAGTACTACGACAGAAATTCAGAACATGATTCAGATATCCGAATTTCCCTATCATTGATTTTATCCCAAAAATTCATCTCAGGCATAATTCAGATAACCGTTTCTGAAAAACGTTATTCCGAATTTGTTACAGTAAAATTTGGAAAACAATTTGTTATTCCGAATTGATATCTAATTTGGGTAAAATAACTGTTGGAGAGGTTTGACCTGGCCAAACTAGCCGTTTATGACTATTTAAGCTTGCTTAAACTATAAATAACCCCGAGTTTAGAGATCAAACACACCCAATCTCTGCATACTTGATCTCTTGGACATTAAAGATTTCTCTTGACAATAGAGTTGCATGCATTGATCATCATTTGAGATTTTTAAGAAGTGTTTTCAATCGCGCTCAAGCTTCTTCCTCTTTCTCATTGAAAACACACACCTTACACGAATTTGCTTTGAGATTGGTATTGTTTTGCTTTGGTTGGTTTGTTGAGTTTTCACCACAAAACTCAAGGTTGGGTTGGTTGAAGTATTCTACTTTAAACACTTGAGTTGGTTGAGGGATTCTACCTAAAATCTTTAGGTGTTAGTTGAGGGGTGTGACCTTAAACCCTTATAATCGGTTGGTTTGGTGTTGGACCTTAAACACCTTTTCTAATTGGTTCTTGATAATGGATTAGATTTAGGCTCAAGTTTAGATATCTTGAGGGTAGACGTAGTCTTTTAATGAACCACCTTAAAAATCCGTGTTCATATTTCATTACTGTTTTTGTTTTGAATATTTATCGAATCGATCACAAACGAATTTTCAATTAGTTTTAAAATGCTATTCACCCTTCCTCTAGTGTATGATCCATACTTTCAGGCAATGCTACGGGTAATAGGCTCAACATTGTTGATGATCCACGAGATCACTGTGAAGTCCGCCGCATGCTAGGTTGCATAATCACAACCTTAGAGTCCAAAGGATCATCTAAGAAGTGATGTTCACGGATTTGAGAGACAACAAAAGTCTCAAAAGCACCAGCCAATGGTGGTAGTTGGTCTCATTCAACTTCACATCAGTAACGGTTAGTTTGCCGACCTAAGAGGAGGCCGACAAATCCATGATGAGCACAGGGCACCCGCTGGCAAGAGAGGAACAGGACCCACGTGCGTAGCCACCCGCCAGCAGACACGTGCAACCACCCGCAAGGATGCACACGAGGATGTGCGCAAAAGAACAACTGGAGGAGACGCACGCATGGAGATGGATGTAGAGGAGATTGATCAGAGGAGACATGCATAGAGGAGACTTACGTGAGGAGACGTGTGCAAAAGCGATCGGCCGGAGGAGACACGTGTGGAGACACGCACAAAGGAGATTGGCCAGAGGAGACGCACGTGAGGGGACGTGCACGCCGAAGAAGGGATTGACCATCGACTGTCGATTTTTTTTTCATTAACTACAATATGAAACAAGTACATATATATACAAAAATAGGTAGATAAACCAATCTCAACATATTTGATCCATTTATCCAACAAAACATCTTCCACAAATATCTTCTTCTTATTTCTCTACATAGTATCAAAGGTTAGGTTTTAAGAGTCCTATTTTTAAAAAAACCTTGGTGGGAAGAGGGTATCTAACTGTCAAGCTTCTCTCCTACTACCAACACCTCCGCAGCAGGTTCTTTCTTTGTTTGCGTCATTCTCGCCCTCTTTCACTTGACACCCCTCCTTACAACGCCTATTCTATGATCTTCCTTTGTCGATGGCCCTTCCTCCTTTTGCTGACTGTCAATAGACCAATGTTGTTTCTTCTCTCCATGAGTGTCTTCCTGCGGTGTCTCTTCCACGCTATTTCCCGCAGAGCTCCTCTCCCACAATGCTCTTCTCCTACGGATCTCCTCTCCTCTTTTCTCCTGCAGAGCTTCTCCTACAACCTGTTTCTCACACCACCTATCTCTGTTCACCTACCATCCTTCCATTGTCATTGTCGTCAAACCCATTGGGATGTAGATGATTATTGCAGACAAGGAAAAGGAAAGGAAAGAAGAAAACGAGGAGAAACAAAAAAAGGGGAAAGAAAAGGGAGAATATGTTGTTGCCGTGTAGGTGATTTTAAAAAAGAAAAGAGAGAGAGAGAAGAGAGCAAAGGATAAAAGTAGTAAAAAAAGGTTTAAGTAAAAAAATCAAAAAAAACTATGAAAAGAAAGAAAAAAAATAGACAAAAAAATGTTTAATATTTTATTATCTATCATCCAATATTTTCTCTTGGAGTTTATAGATACCTCACATTAAAAATCCATACTATCTTTTAAGGATTATGAAATACCTCATCTTAAAAATTCACATTATTTTGAGGTTTCGTGGAACACTTTATATTAACAATCTACATCAAATTTCTTTTTTATTAGATGATTGATAAAAATTATATTTATAGAAGCATGTGTAAGTCTAAGTATTTTGCTTAAATAATATTGCTGCTACTTAAATTTCTACTTATCATATATCTCCTTTGCTTATCTTATTATGTATAAGTCTATTACAAGTTGGATGCTGCAACTTAAGGGAGGGTGTTAGAGTTAAATATTAAGATTTCCATTGTAAGTGGGTTTAATTTCACATTGATTAGTGTTATTTGTATGAGTCTTGTAGTCTTTATATAAAAATATTTTATCTTTGTTAGTGAATACAACATATCTTCAACCAATATTTTCTTCTTCTTATTTCTCTATAGAAACAAAATTCCATCTCTTTTTAGAATTTTAGTTGTTCCAAAATAAGAAGAGAATTGAAAAATGAGATTCAACACAGATATTGGAAATGTCTTTGTGAGCATTGATAGTGATGTTTTCATCATCTATAACTTTCAAATAAGTTCTTTCTGCTCTAATCAACAAAATTCACTCCACTAGGACAATGGGATTTTCAAGTTATGTAGTAGACGTAAAGAATGCTTGAACATAAGATATTAGTTCCAGATCATGCTAAGACCAAACAAGAAATAACTTACCAAGTTTAAGTGATGAACATGCGTCAAAACTTTCAATTCTGCAAGAAATTCCTTAGATGACTGCATATCCATTTTTTTTACTGCTGTTCTCTGTGCAGAATTCAATGGAGATTAATCAAGAAAACAAAAAAAACATATATAGTAAAAACTTGATAATAAGAGGGTGACAAATGATCATATAGAATAAACACAAGAGTGCAACAGCTCAGAGAAAAATATAGAAGTTATCCCAATGGTTAAAGAAATGAAAATTTCTATTTCATCAATTAAAACTACATTAAAAAAGGAATTCTAAGCAATAAAATCAATCGTTGCTTAATCTGGTCCATCCCCACATACCCATTTCATGACACCACCAGTAATGTATACAGCTGGACATATATTCCATGTGTATCAGGGTGCATACAAGGTTACAAATATCACCAAGCACTGGTATACACTACTTGTGTAGATTATCTTGTGTATTTCCTGCCATACTTACAGTGTCCACATGATTTACTATCCATTTTTACATGTTTTATTATTTCATTATTGTTAATTATTTTATATGCTCATAACCATATGCATGTCCTATAACAACAACAATTCAAACAATAATCCCATTACATCAGATCAACCATGTGAATTCTTTTCTTCCAAATATTTCAATCTATTGTCAAGTCAAAAAATCTATTCAGCTAGCATTTGAGCCACTTCTAAATGTAATTAAATGTTCCTCTCTTTTTCTAAAATAAGTGTTACCTACTAAAAGTTTGCAAACTACGCTGAAGTTTAAAATTGAATTTCCCACTTCATTTCTATTACCAAAACAAAAACTCTCATGGTTTCTTTCATATCTTATGTTTTAGTCTCGTATGTAACCATTTAGATTCTTCCAATAAAGAGCTTTCAACTAGTAGGTAGGACAAATATCTAAATCTTCCCAAATTTTCTATTTAATAGCTTCTCATAAACTTATTTGTAAAGCACATGCACTAATTATATTATTATTTCATTTCTTATCACAAACTTAATCATTACAATTCTATCTTCTTTCCTTAATACCTCAACAACATTATCTCCTAAACTTTTATCAACTATTATCCCAACTCCATTTCTACGCTTATCTTTTTCTATATATACACACCTTGTGATTGGGAAAAATTTATTTGTAGCCACACACAAAGACCTCGCTACTTATGGATTTTGTTAAAGTCTATTATCATATGACCTTATGTTTATGTAGGGAGTTATAATCAGGTTATTGGATACCCATTTATTTCCAACTCTATATATCTTGTAATACTCTCATTAAGGTTAGTAACATATAACAAATTATCTTCTCCCTCCACATGATATCAAAGCTTGAGTAAAATCTTACATAACCATCACTGTCATTGTCCACTATCCACACAAAAACACCGCCATCTATCATCACTACTTCCAACCATTCTCTAACATCTCCTACTTCCAAGCATAACTCTAGGCTGCACTTCCTGCTCCTACTAGCATAACAAGGCCAATGGGGGACTTCTCGCACCACTGGATATCCAACCAAGCTGGCATTCAATGTTGATAGGGTTGTTCAACCTATTCTATAGCCCCCTTAGTGTCGTCCTACATTTCACCTACGACCAGTCAGCCTAGTCAGTGTGTTTTGAAGTAGCACAGCCAATGAAAAGGGCTGTGTTTCTATCCTTTGGTCACTAAGGGTGGATTTCTAGAGCCATCCTTCATTTCTCCAACCACCAGTTAACATGGCCTATGAGTTTTGAAGTTGCACCGCACATGAAAAGGGTTGTATTTCGATCCTTTGGTCACTACCAAGGGTGGGTTTGTTGCCACCAAATAGTTCTTGTTTGCCTATCCAGTAATCTAGAAGGTTCATTTTTTGCTTCTGAATAGCATGAACAGCAATGATCCCTTAGTGAAAAATCATAACAAGAAACCTTCAAGTTATTACAATTACATGTGTCACAACCTAGTTTGTCACTTGGCAAAACGAGAAACAAAATGTTGTATCAAAGTCCAATGTCAAAGCAGAGTATAAATCTATGACTCAAACTACATGTGAAATCATGTAACTTAAAAATTTACTTGGAGAACTTGG
Source organism: Amphibolis antarctica (assembly GCA_024699675.1). Classification (NCBI taxonomy): domain Eukaryota; kingdom Viridiplantae; phylum Streptophyta; class Magnoliopsida; order Alismatales; family Cymodoceaceae; genus Amphibolis; species Amphibolis antarctica. The sequence goes on from JAMKPZ010000779.1 coordinate 50,962, forward strand.
GATTACCCCTTAAAGTCCAATCCAAATGCATTGAGATAATCAAGTTGCAATGTTTATAGCCAACAACCCAAGCTCCAATAAGCACATGAAACATATTAAAACGGATTGTCACCATATATGAGATTTGGTGATGAAAGGTTTAATACCTACTCTTTATACACCATCTTCATAACAAATTGCAGATATTCTCACAAAGGAATTATGAAACAATACTTTCAAAATGTTATGTAACAAGCTAGGCATGATAGATATATATGTACTAACTTAAGAGAGAGTGTGAATGTTGTATTTCATAACCTTTAGAATTATTGGGTTATATGGATATCCATTTACAATATCCATTACCCATGTAACTATATATATTGTACTTCTCCCTATTGCAATGGCTAATCACACAATTAGATCCCAAATTCTTGATCTCAAAATCTTAAATGTAGTTAAAAAGTTATTTACTGAAATACAAACTCAATTTTTTATTATTCATAAGTGTTAACAAATTAACAATACTCATGAATTTTTAAAACATGATTTTCAAACCTTTTATGCTTCTTTTGGAGTGATACATCAAACTACACACCCTCGTACTTCTCAACAAAATAGGATAATTAAGAAGAAAATTCATTTTCTTGATATTGCTTGTACATTGTTGATACAAATAAAAGTTCCAAAATATCTTTCATCTCATGTGATTCTTATAGCTTCTTATTTGATTAATCATTTACCTTCAGCACTCCTTAGAGTTGAAATCCCTATTTATCACTTTGAACCTAAACTGAAGTACTTTTGTATTCCTCCAAAGGTTTTTGAGTGTATTGTTTTCATTCAAAACTTGTTCCTAAGCTTAAAAAAGTTGTCTCCTAAGGCTGTAAAATGTGTTTTTCTTGGATATTCATGTACACAAAAGGGTTACAAGTATTTTCATCCTCTAACAAAAAAATATTATATCTCTACTGATGTTACTTTTTTTGAATTTCAACCTTATTTTGATATTAAAGATTGCCTTATCAATGTTATTCTTTTACCAATGTTTGTACCTATTGATAATAACTCTGAAATGGAAAGCAACAAGACATCTCATCCATTGCAGATATATCAGTGATGTTGCCTCCCTCAACCAAAACATCTTTGGATATGCCTATAAATCCAATCACAACCATTGTCACAAGTTCAAATCTAGACATCCTTATTGTTTCAAGTAAAGGTAAATGATCCTACACTTTACATCCTATTTCCAATTTTGTTTCTTAGGATTACCTTCGTGCATCCTTTCATAGTTTTGCTCTTTCCATTTCTATTGAGTTTGTGCCCATAAACTATTAGTAGGCACCACAAGTACCACATTGAAAAGGACCTATAGGTGAGAAACTAAAAGCATTGTGTTCACATGGCATATGGGATTTGGCATCCTATATTGTTGGGCTAGTGTAATCACTTGTATGTGTAAACACATACAAATATCATAATCTGTTGATTTAATCCCACTGCCCAAAGTGAGAATTAGCAGTTAACAGACAAATACTCCTGCAATGAAGTATTCTTAGCTGGAATAACATGTAATCATACACATTGATTTAATTATTTAAAATGGGATTAGTCTCTAGATGCTCTTGAATATTTCATACACCAAAAAACACATACAACTATTATGATTTGTTGATGTAATCATCGTACCCAAAGTGGGAAAGTGCATGTTAAATTATTCATGGTCAGGACTCTGGTAACCAGTAAGTAGTCCTCTATTATGTAAACTGGTTCTCTTATCAAAATCAAAGTGTAAGGATACAGTAACAGTTTAGTCATTTCGTTTCTATTAAAGACAGTGGAACAAACCTCTCCTCTCAGTTCTGCATAATAGACAGCACCAAAGCCTCCAGAACCAATTTTGTTAGTCAAACTAAAATTATCTGTGGCCCTTGCAAGCTCCTCATAAGAGAACATCACTGACTTGTTCACTGTGGCACCCATAAATGGGTAACTGCTTTCTGCAAGAATTGCCATTTCCAAACAGGCTAAATAATATAAGAATACTGAGACATAATTATTAAAATAATTATAAAATAAAAAGGCATATTTTTTCGTTTCGATAGTGATATTAATATTTATTGCAAACATTCTCTAAGTTAAACCATAGTCCTGCATGTAATTTTTCAATTTTAAATAAAGATGCATTAGACTTTTGGAATTCAGGAATAAGAATTTTTCCTAGCAAAGAGATTATTCACTCTGGGAGCCTTACAGAAATCTATGTTGAAGCAATAAAAAAATCCGGGAAATACAAGTGTTGGTAACTTGGCTGTAAGTAAATTTGAGAATGTTGGTATTTAATCGAGACAACATTTCTAATCATCCAAAAAGCAAGTTAGAACTTGGCAGAAAACCTCAATAAAAATGATTCCAATGTCATAAAAAATAACAAAGAGAAAGTGTAACAAATTTACGTGACTTATGACTATTTTCAGTGCTGTACTTTCACAAAAGAAAATGATTTTTTATTTTGACCACTTTCACAGCATTTTTATGTCAAAGAGATCAACAACTGATACTTCAAATGTCAACACGAAATTGAAGAAAATGTGTTCACAAGAATAAATAAGGACCAAAAAATATAATCCTCAACACAGATTTAAATAAAACGTGAAAGTTAAGTAGGACGAATATTTTTCTGCAAGACTTGCTTTTGTAAATTTATGTTGATGCTTTGCTAGATTGCACCAAGTCATTGTTGTAGACAAGCCCACGGAACGGTATCCAAATTCCCTAGTCTACTTCTACCTCTAAGAGCTGAAAAAATTAATGATATACCATATAGCATAAAATTATTGCATATCATATGCCATTCTTATGTACCTACCATTGTCACATACTAAAAATAAGATGAAACTTGACACAATATATAATAACCAGTTAATTTTAAAATGGATGTCCACATTTTAACATGGCATCAGAACTAAATATGATTGTCTAGGCTGAAGTCCTACACATCCACCTGATTCAAAAATAAGTGCACTTGTAATATCTAAAAGAGGTCCAATGAGGGAGTAATTAAATTACTCTCATATAAGAAACAAAATGAAACTTGACATAAAATATTTAAAAAGAAACCTTTCTACTCAATCATTTGATTTTGAGATGAATGTCCATATTTTAATAGTATTTGTTAGCCTATTTATAAAATGCAAAAATAATATATTAATTGAATGTGTCATAGTTGAGCATTTTAAAATGTGTAAAAGTTTCTCATCCAAAAAGAAATAACCAATCCTCAAGAAAGGTGGATATTCTATAATATGCACACGTGTGAAATAGCTTTTCATGTGACAAGCAAAGAACGATTGATCTTTATATGATTCATCTAGAAGAAACAGAGAGATTTATATGCATACCAGTAAAATTTAGTATAAGTGTATGCACAACATTATGATGTTAATAAAAAATACATGTATACCAATGAAAATTTTAAAAAAGTAACGTAAGCATCATTAAGACATATATTAAGTTAAAACGTGATAAATAAAATTTAAAAATTTAAAATATAACAAATATTAACTAAAACACATTCTACACCATCACATGGTAGCATAAACTATCAATAGTCAACATCCACACCTCCTTTCAAAAAACCCATCACTAAACAAATTAGTCAAGCACCACATCAACATCTAGCCCACCACTTCTACTCCTCTTTATACCATCAACAACAATAACATCAATGGACCTTCCTTCTCCCATAGCAACTTATCACCACCTTCCCAACATATCTCACAAACTAAAATGCATCCTCTCACTTAGAATGGAAAACACCATGATAACAAGTAATGCCTTTAGAATTTGTTAGTAATGCCTTTCAAATTTTTTGTACTTCTCAAAGTATTATTCATCAAACTACTTGTCCTGATACATCTCAACAAAATAGGGTAACTTGGCGTAAACACCACCATCTTCTTAATATGGCTAGGACCCTTCTTCTTCAAATGAAGGTTTCAAAAAATTTATGATCTGATGTTTTTCTCATTGCTTTATATCTCTTATAAATTGTATATCATCTACAACCCTTGGTGGGGAAACTCCCATACATCGGCTTTCCCTAAATGCCAAAATTTTTCTAACTCCTCTTGTATTTAAGTGTGTCACTTTCATTTAGGACCTTTCCCCTAACTCAAGTAAGCTTTGACTTCAATCTATTAAATGTGTCTTTATAGGATACTCTGTACTCAAAAAGGATATCAACGTTATCACCCTCCTACTCGAAAATATTGTCTCTGCTAAACTCATCTTTTTTTAAGTCTCAACCCTACTTTACTGAAGAGTTTAAGGTCTCTAACAATGTTCCTTTACCAGTACCTATTCCCATAAATAGTGAACTTTGTCAAGATGATAGTGTTGCCACCCACCCATTACAGGTGTATCAATAATGCCAACATCTCTAATGTAAATTTAAACATATTTACTTTGGATTTACCCATTACCTTACAAAAAAGTATACAAGCTTGCATTAATCACCTAATTTCCCATTTTGTTTCTTATAATCTTCTTAAACCCTCTTGTTGTAGCTTTTCCTTAGTCATTTCTTCTAAGTCTATACCAAGAAATTATTTACAAGCATTACAACTACCATGTTGGAAGGCATAAAAAAGTGGCAATTTTGCAATCTCATGGTACATAAAAGTTAGTGTCTTGTCTTATTAAAACAAATGTAGTCATTTATAAATGAATCTATCACATATTAATTTTAATATTTTTCATATCCATCTCTCAAAACCTCAACTCTCTCATTTGCTAAGTTTTAGCTATGCAACAAAATTTCCCTTTAATGTACAAATATAAAATTCCAATTTTTTTATGCAAGGAGAAACTTGAACCTACAACCTTTCATTTTACCATTTATCCTTTAAATGACATTGTTGAAGTAAATAATGTATGCATGAATTTAAGTTTTGTTTAATAACGATCTTTCAATTCCAACTCCAGCTTCACCCAAACTTTTATATATCATCATCACCATACAAATCCTCATGCACCATTTTTTATCTTAAAATTCACTGTAAAGTTCAACTCTGTTTGATAACAAGACTCAACTCCTAACACTCCACAGTATTCAGAGCTAAAACACCTCATTATCAAACACACTCTTAGTCCTACATTAATTAAACTTATTTGTATATATATTAAAGTCTCTATATAAAGAGATATTATCTTTATTAATGAATCAATCCAATTTTTCCCTTTCTTCTTATTTCTTAACATGGTAAGAGAGCATAGATTTTGCAAGTCCACAAAGAGAAACTCTAAGTAGGGAGGAGGAACCTTGACCATCACCTCCTCCTAACTAGCTGTCTTTCTCCTTCTCCTTGTCTTACTCAAGTGCATGCTTAGCATGTGCTCTCTCTCTCTCTCTCCACTCATTCACAAACAAGCAACAACCTCTTCCACCCACACATAGTCAAGCAACCTCTCTTTCGACCCATTTTACACAAGAGATTTATTCTCCGCCTTTAAAAGGGAAACTCTTCCACCATTCTTGGCAACATTTGGTTCCGTTATAAACCCTAAAATCAACCACTCCCCACCATGACCCCTTGTAAGTGACTACTTCATCATACCAATTTACACAGGTGACTCTCCTCGCCCAAGACAACAAGGCAACTCTCCTAGACCTTCAACAAACATCTCTTCCACCTACACACAACTCGACAACACCTCCACTCATTAATCAAGGGACTTATTTGCTTGCCTACTTTGAGCGACTCTTTCACCTAGACAAGGTGACTTCTTTCACTCATGTTTTGAATTACTCTTCAACCTAGACATGGAGACTCTTTCACTCACACTAGTATTTCCTACTCACGTGCTCCCACTCACACTGGTATTTCCTACTTGTGCACTCCCTTTTCCGAAATCGGTGGCCCATCTCCTACAACTTAGGGCTATAAAAGAAGAAGATAGGTGGTTGAAGAAGAAAGGAGGAAAAGAAGGTGGGAGCATGTGGTGAGCGTGCCCATGAGAAGACAAAAAATAAGGTGTCACTTAAAAAAATGTTTTAAAAGTTTTTTATGTTTAATGTCTCTTGAATCTGTAACAACTTGAATGCTCTAACTTAAAAGGGAATGAGGAAGTAAATGATGTATTAAATGTTTGGTGTGTATGAGTTTAGCCCCATATTAATTAAAATTATGTGTATCTTGTAGGTTCTATATAAAAAAACTTATCTTTGTTAATGGATTAATCCAATCCTTCCCTTTCTTCTTATTTCTTAACAGACATGTTATGCAATTTACACAGACATTATTACCCTTTACTCTTTCATCTTACCACTCTAGGAAAAATAGTTCTACTATTTTTTGAATCTATTGTCTAATAATATAAAATGTTGAAGGATTATTTATAATCATACAGGAATGTAACAGAACATTCAATTTTCAATCAAAAAAATGTGGCTTAAATAAATGCATGTTCTGGCAAAAATATCAGTGTATATTATAAAATGCTTACAATCTCACCACAGAATATTGAATACTTACCGACAAGTTGGAATTATGCTGTAACAAACAATGTGAATCAAGATTATCGGAATTTCATCCTATGTCTGGTTTAACTTCTCCAACAACAAGGTATCAAAATGACATCACAAAAGTAAAAGACTTAGTCCAAAAATATAGTTATTCAACCAGTCTGATTTTCCTGTTAAAACATTGAAAGACTGGCCAGCTTCCAGTCCCCAGTCTCATTCAAACTGAACTTGCCTATCTGGCCAACCCAGCTTTGGTAAAACTCACTTCAATTCTTATCCATAACTAATCGAAGTTCATGGATTTAGCTCTTTCCACGAAAAATTATAGCTTCAATTAATTGTTTACAGAAAGAAAAAATCCAACGAATCCACATAACATTTCCCTTTTATTTTTCATTTCCTAGAATATCTTAGTGGCATTTGTATTTTATCTTTTTCCCAATTTTTTTACATGCCAAGGACAATACTGAACATTGATTTGTAAGGAGAAAAACCCAGAATTCCAACGGTCTAGAGTTTGGTATTAATCCTGTGTTGAAATAATCAATGTGTGATGTATCATTACCGTGTTCACGTGAGCTAGAAATTGCAGTTTCAGATATGTTCCTCTTTGCTTTCTTTCTTCTATAAACCACGTAAGAGAAAACTGCCAAGACCACTAAAACAACTGCGGCAACAGTTATTCCAGCAACGGCACCTACTGGAATGCCTCCTGTAATATTTGATATAGAAAGCATGTTATTTCTCGAAAGGATCATACCTCAAACGAATATCTAGAGCTTTCTTCCTTTATTTTCGTGCGCAATATTAATTGAAACAAGCGAGGACGACAAGCCACCTTTGCTGCAGAATCAGATTATAAAGTAAGAAAATCAGTACATAACTAAAGAAGTTCCCGTTGGGCTGGAATAGTCAAAACATTAAGTGAAGTTCACCTTTGCAATTTCAGTGGATGATAACTTCCGTTTGAATCTGCAATGGATATAGAAAATCTTACAGCCTTGCAATTGCACATAGCAATCATAAAGCACTTAAAAGCAAAACGATAAAAATAGAATCATAGAGTCGAGAAAACGGTGAAACTAGAGATATGTATATTAATTGTAAGATCCCGTCGCTGAATACCAATAAGCACCTGCTTAAGCTATGAATGTGTAGTTCATGGTACTGGCAATGTTGCAATGAGAAAATAAGCTTGGAATATTGTTTCTCAAAAGAAAAGAACTTGAGATATTTACAAAGAGACGAACAGCGCAAAAAAACCTAGAGATATTTAAAGCTATACTTCTGGAGCAAATACTCAAACCTTTAGTCGGCACGAACACGATCCCACTGCCCGCGCTGAAGTTCACCCCAGGATTATACTTCTTGAGCAAATCCGTCTGGTTAAACTGCAACTCCGCGGCCACCGACTCCAGCGTCTCCCCTGGCCGCAGGGGGTACGTCACGAACAACCCGTATCTCGTCGACACACTCCTGCTTCCACACGAGCAGTTCACCGACGGAAGGATCTTGTCCCCCACCTGTAGATTAAAGGCCGGATTTTCTTTGTTCACCTTCTCAAGCCAATCGACCGTCGTCAGGTTGGCGTAAAGATTGCGTGATATTTTGACGTACGTATTCCCCGACAGAATCGTGTAGTCGAAGTTACTCGCCAAGTACTGGCCTTTGATGCATTTACAGGCGAACGGGATGTTCAGCCTCTTGCCGGCCTCGATTTGGTCTTTGCTTTTGATGCTATTGTAGGGCATGATCTTAGAGTTGATGCTGCTGGAGTTGATGTCGAAAAGACTGGCGATGTAGGTGAGGTTCTGGCCCTTGGTGACGTAGTAAGACGCCAGGGCGAGTGTGCATCCCTTCTTGCATCCAGATTGGGCGGGGGCCGGGAGGAGGAGGAAAAGGACGAGGGAAAGGATCCGCAACGGCTGGGAAGAGGAGTGGGATTTGATCATCATCATCGTCATCATCATCATCATCATCATCTGTGAGAGTCGGGAGAGGGAAATTCTACAGAGCGGGAGCAAGAAGAAGGAGTAGAAGAAAACAGAATTGGCCAGAGGAGGAGGTGTTAGGCCCCGACGGTGCCGCCGCCGCCGCCGCTGCTACGGACAGGACGACGCTCCCCGCTTTCCCCGCCTCCGGCACTGACCGACGTCTGTCATGGTCCTCCTTCAGTCGTAGACTTTCTGATAAACATCCAATTGTATACCAAACGCGCCACTCTCCGGGACCGGAGAACAAAATAGGCATCGTTTATATAAATTTTTACGCGTAAATTTTTATTTTATAATTGACAGGTTAAATTGTTTTAGTAAATTAATTAGTATTAATTTTAAGTTATTTATATACAAGAGAGATTAAAAAAAAATTAATAAATAATAAAAAAAGAATTTAACGAGACGATAATATATTATAAAAATTTTAATAAAAATATTTATAATTTTTTAACTAATTAAGGTAGAAACAAAGAATAGATTATTAATAAAACTGTCAAACATAATACTTTATAAGTGTAAATTTTAAAACACTAGTTAATAAATAATTATTATAGTATACATAAGAAAAGATATTAAGGTTATAGTTAAATAAATTATTGAAAAATTTAGATAATTTAAATTTAATCTAGACTATTAAATTAAGGTATTAGTAGAAAAATAACTGATATATTAAAAAGAATTTTTCTTTATAATTTATAATATAATTTTAGTATTATTTATAAAATTATTTTTAATTTTAACATTTTAGAATTTTTAAAATTAACAATTAAGTAAAGTCAAAACTTAACTGTAAACATGTTTAAAGTTTTGTTTTTTTCGCTCTTAACTTTGAAAAGATAATTTTTAAGAGAATAATTTTAAGATTAAAAAAATAAAAAAGTAATTTTAATAATAAAATAAATAAATTAAAATATATATATATTATTATCAAGTTAAAAATATTTCACAAGAAAAAAAAAAACGAAACCCAAATTCTTTAAACTCCACCATGCGTCTTCTCGTCAACGTGGATGTGCGTGCACTCCTTTTGTTCTCAATTTTTAAGTTCTCTTTTTTTTTTCTATCATTTTCCGATAACTTTCAGGTCAATGTAACATGTCTTGTCAATCTGATTTTAATTGTATTTAAAGAGAATCGTGTCTAATATCAACTTAGATTGCATATAATTACGGTTTCATTATAATTAAAAATTACACTTATAATTCTTTTAATATATTTGTTATATTATTTTACGAAGACATTTAATTATATTAATATTAAAAAATTAAATTCGTATTCTGGTGGACGAATCAAAATCCTACTCCCGTGGACGAATAATGACGGCAAGAATATTCAAATCAAAATCCTACTTCCGTCAACGCTTCAAATTATAATACGGCACGAATTACGAAGGAAGAGATTTTATTTGAATTCAATGTTATTTTTTCAGTCGAAAAAGTTTGTATAAATATACCATTAATTTTAAATGACATGATGACATAATACTAATTTAATTTTATAATATTAAATTTTATTTGACAAAATTATAGATCAAAAGAGTCTAAAATTTATTTTTTTTTAACATAATTCTTAAGATTAAAAAAAAATATTTTTCTATCCATCAACTACAATCATTACTCTCGTTATAAAAGTTGTTAAAATATATTTTTTATATTGTACATAATTTTGTAAATCTTATTTTTAAATAAAATTTTAAATGTCGTTAAAATATAATTATCAATGTATAAAATTACAAGTCAATATGACAAATCAAAGTCTAGAAGTATACTATAAAATTACAAGTCAATATGACAAATCAAAGTCTAGAAGTATACAATAAAATTAATATATCATTACAAGTCAATACAATATGTTACATTTTAATCAATTATATATATGCAATCATAATATTTTTGATTTTCGAAATTACAAAGATTCATTTGTTTTATAAATAAAAACATGAAAAGTAATCATGTAACATTAGGTATTTAAATTTTTGAAAACACAAAGTAATATAGAGATAATTACATTTTAGTTAATGAATTATTTTAGATTTTACCAATCTAATATATCAAAATCAATACAAATTTTATAAATAATTTTAGTATATTTTTAAAAATATAAATCATTTAAATATAAAAAAATTGTAAAAGAACATAAAATAACAACTTATGTTGTGGTCAATACAAGATTTTGACTAGAGTTATCAATCGAACGGTACTAGCACGGCTTGGCATGGTTTGACCATGTCAATCAATGGCACGACACAAAAAGAATTTTGTGTCGTGGGTCGTGTCTAGGCCGGACCTCCAAGTAGTTTGTGTCGTGCCAGCATAGCATGAATTCCAGCACAAAATAGACACAATCTGACCCAACACGAGACTACGAGGTGGGCTATTTGAGGGGGTGAGGGGGAAGGCCATGTGGGTTGGCAAGGGGAATGGTTGCCAGGTCATGGGAGGGGGGGCACCGATTGCTAGGTCATTGGGTCATTAGGTCAGTCGTCGAGTCATTGGGCCGATAGCTGAGTCACGACACCATGTCCCGAGAAGAAGAGTCGAAGACGAGAAAGGAAGATTGGAAGAACTAAAGAAGATGAGAGAAGAAGGGAAGACCGAAAGAAGTGAAGAACTAAAGTCTGAAGAAGAGAAGAAGAAGACGAGGAAGAGCTGAAGTACTTGAGTTGGCCACCGAGTCATTGGGTCGACCGTTGGATCATTGGGTCGACAGTCAGGTCCTGAGAAAAAGAGCAGAAGAGGGGAAGGGAAGAATTGAAGAAGAGGAGAGAAGAAGATCGAAAGAAGTGATAACTGAAGTCTGAATAAGAAGAGGAAGAGTTGAAGTGCAACGGTTGGTCGGCATCATGACATGCAAGGTGCAATGGTCAGGTCCTCGAGGTTGGCGTGCAACGGGTAGGGCATGCAATGAGCAGGATGTGCAATGGGTGGCCGGCTGTTGCGTCCAACGGCCAACACATGGCCTGCTTCCACGCAACGGGCGGCCCGCTTCCGCATCCAACAACCAATGGGCAGCTCGATTCCGCCCAACGAGCAGCCTGCAGCCAGGTGCAATGGTCAGCTGCTGCGTCAAGTTTTCTCTATAAATTAAAGGAGTTGAGTTTTTTTTTTCACCCAACTCCTCATCTCCTCTACTCCAATCTAAATTCTCAATTTCTCAAATTTTCTCACTCAATTCACATTTCACAAATCAGAAATAATGGCCTACTACTAAAGTCAAAGTTCTGGAGACTATGGATATCCTAAAGAAAACCTTATTAAAGTTAAAATAACACCGTCAATGGAGACTACTAGAGCTTCAACTTCAACTGTGCCACCGAGGAAGTCTAAGAAGAGAGCTTCTATCTAGCCAAAGTACACAATAATGATGAAAGCTATGGTCGACGACACTTCAGATGAATGAGTCTTCTACAACCTCTGTAACGCCAACTTCTCTTGCAAAATGTTTAGTGATACATGTTATTTAATTTGGCATATTAATACATATGAAAATAGGAATAAGGATAAAACTATTCAAACCCAACCTTTTTTTACTCTTGAGGATAGTGTTAGTTCATGGACTTATGATTCTAAAAAGATTAAGGACTTGCATGCTAAATTTATCTGTCAAGAAGATTTACCAATAAGTTTTCAAAGAAATAAACATTTTTATGAATATATTAGTAAAGCATATTGTCTACAATATAAATATGTATCTAGAAATACTATTAGATCAGATATTATGAATTCATTTAATATGCTTAGATTAAAACTTATTAATGTTATGAGTATAATAATGACATGTATAATATGCACTTTAGATATTTGGTCGAGTAGAACTAAGGATTAGTACATAGCTATAACTGCATATTATATTGATCAAAATTAGATTTTACAAAAAAGATTAATAGGATTTAGAAAAGTTCAACATCCACATACTGCTGAAACAATTTTTGTAAATATTATGGAAAATTTTAATTTATATGGAATTAGAAATAAAATAGGTAATATAACTTTTGATAATGCAGCTAAAAATATTGCAACAATACCAATGTTTAAAACTAGAATAAGTTCACCAAATGGTTTTAAATTATTTCACTAAAGATGTATGTGTCACATAATTAATATTATTGTACAATCGATATAAAAGAAATTGAAATTTATATTGAAATTATTAGAGATGCTGTAAGTTTTATAACTAATTCAAGAAAGCGGCAGTAACAATTTGATAAAACATGTGATTGTTTTGAAATGTCACATAAAAAATTCTCTTTAAATGTTCAACATAGGTGGAATTCATTATATTTAATGTTAGAAAGTGTATTACCATATGAAATTCCAATAATGTTTATGTGTAATCGTCATCATTGTGATGATTATCAACAGCAATTAAATGATGATCATTTTAAAATTGTAAAATGTTTTGTTAAATTTTTAAAACATTTTTATGATGCATTTTTCTAAAACATTTTTAGGTTATTAGGAATTTATTATTCTACACCTGTCTATGTGTTGCATCATTTATATGATATTTCACGAGTTTTTAATAAATACGAGGTATATCCATTTTTCCAACCAATAGTAAATAGGATGAAAAAAGAAATTTAAAATATTGGAATGAAATCCCTATATTATATATTTTGAATGTATGCTTAGATCCTAGGTGTAAAATAAGATATACTATTAAATTAATTAGGAGAATACAAATGAGTTTGATGTAGATTTAGGATTAAATATTAATACAATAGAAGAACAATTAAATCAAATGTTTGATTTATACACACAAAGATATGGATTAAGAATAGAACTTTCTCCTCCACCAATGTCCACAATACCAAAATTAAATGTTGGACAATCTTCAGATTCTTGGACATTTTTACAAGATCCAAGATTTGATGAAGATATTCCAATATCATCGTCATTATATTTCAATTAAATGTTGGATTGAAAATGCAAGCTTAAAGAAGATATAATAGAAGCATTAATGTGTGTAAAAGACTGAGAGCTTGCTCGACTCCGTGAATAAGATCAAGTTGAAGAATTTATGGAGCAACTCTCAAACTTAAACATTTCATAATTAAAACATTGTAATTTTTATTTTTCAATTTGTAATTTTTTCAAAAATGTAATTTAATTTTGTTGTAAATTTTTTAAAATTGTAATTGTAAATTTGTAATAATGTAAATATAAAATATGTAATTCATTAATAAATAAAAAATTTAATTTAATTATATGCATTGTTGTCTTATTTATTAAGTTGTTGAATGTTGTCATGTTGATTGTTGAATTAAATTTAAATATTGATGGTTGAATACTTGAATATTGAATGTTGAATGTTGTTATTTGTTAATTAAATAAATATATTTTTAAAATTTAATTATTTAAATATTAAATATATATAAATAATAAATTAATTAAAAAATCGTGTCAGTCAAAATTGTGTCGTTAACTAACACAAAAAACAGTATTCGTGCCAACGGACCGTGCCTAGACCAGCCTGTTGGGGTTGTGGGCTATGCCAACACGACACAAATAGTGTCATATTGACACAAAAATCATGTCGTACCGTGTCGGCACAGTACGATTGACACCTCTAATTTTGACTAAATCCAATCATATTAGCAAAATTTACTAGATACTTCAATGACCTTTAAGCGTTCGTTTGAAAACTATACATCAAATTTCAACTACAATTTTATATGAATTTTCTCATATTATTATCATTATATAAATTTTTATCACATTAATTATTATGTAATTTTAGTTTCATTTATTTTACAACTTTCTTCTCTAACTCCATTTAACTCTTGATGTTAGCTGAAACTTTTCTCAAATATACTCTAATTTTCATGTTATACCCCTCCTCTTTTTAGATATCGTTTGGTAACAAAACATTTTAATTTTCAAAACTATAGAAAGTTAAAAGTAAGAATAATTAAATAAATGAAATTGAGTTCTATAATAAGTTATGTATGGAAAGCTTATAGGTAAAGATTTATGTAGTAATAATAATATATAAAAGTTTATATAAAGTTGACAACATAATAATTGGAGCATTCTTAAATAAAGTTTTAAGCTTTATTTAATAAGGAGGTACTACATATCCAACAACGGTTGAGAACCAGAGTCGAAAGTAATTTGAAATTGCATGAAAAATTTTGATCGAATTAAAAATTTATATAATAATAATAATGATATATAGAAATCTACGAGGACTTAAACTTCTCATTTTCAAAAGAAGTATTTCAGATTTTTTTCTACGTGTTACTAGATATTTTTGCAATCTTATTTTTCAAATCAATCGTCAAATTAGGTAAGATAATATTTACGTTTCGGAAGAAATTATACGACGTAAGTATTTTTATATAATTTTTAATATAAAAATTTAATTTTTTTTATAAATATTATTGTAAAAATTATAATACATCATAAAAAAAATTAAAATACATGATAAAAAACTCTATCACAAACACACCCTAGCGATATTTGCGATAATATCAAGCAATTCCGGAATTTGCGGGTATTTCTTTGGCGGCAATCTTTCCCCGAATCAGATGACCAACATCTGCATGGCACTCCTACCTCCAGATCACAACCTTCGCATGCCCACCGGGACCGCCGCCGCATCACTTTATAAGAAAGCCACCACCGCCACTGGGACGGCGTGGGGTGACCGGAGCCACAACATAACCACCACCACCACCACCACCACCACAGGATGGCGTCTTTCCCAGCAACCCTTTTCGTCACCGTCGTGGCCGTCCTAGCATGTCCCTCCGTCGCCGACTGCCGTGCGCACCACCCGCCGACGTCCGGCCCAACGATACACCCCCTGGGGCTGTGCATCCACGGCTGCAACTTGGGCCTCACGTCCTGCCTCAACGGCTGCCCGGTGGCACTTGGGGTGCCGAGCCCCAGCTGCACCACGCAGTGCGCGGTGGGCGGCCTCCGATGCCTGTCCGGCTGCGCCTACTCCTACGCCCCGCCCGCCCGACTCCCAGCAAAGACCGATCGGTCGACGACCGAACACTGATCGTTCTCGGAGAAGAAAAATAAGCACTCGTATCAGTCGTGTGATGATATCATTTGATGTTCCATGTACCAATGCTGCCACTAGCTTTTAGTTCGCCTTATGATTAATTCTGTGATTCAACATATGGAGTTGAATTATTATCGCAGTAAAGTGAATTCATCTATCTTACGATGGTATAAACCTAAATTTCCCTGTCCGTGAATTCTGCTCGAAAGAGGAAGCACAATTCTAAAAATCTCTTAAGAGATGTTTGTGTGAAGTAGAATTGAATTAGAGAAAATTTAATTTTATTTAATTTAGGTATTTAGGACGATCTTCCTTAATTCAATTCTTTCATGAAATTAAACGAAATTTATATAAAAAGAGATTCGAAATTCAATTTCGATCTCTCCATCGTGAATTAAGCAAAATCTCTCTATTTACCTCCATTTTATAAGACATTTTGTAACTTTTATATCTCTTAAAAAATCAATAATTAACTTTTAAAATATATTAATTTTTTACTATTTTTAAAAATAAAAAGTAAATTCAATTCTATCTCATTTTGTCATATGCACAAATACTAAAATTTTAAATTTTATTTAATTTTACAATATGTAAAAATACCTTTTTATCGAATTCAATTTTATTCAATTCAATTCTTACTAAGAAATAAATTCTTAATAATTCATTTTTGTCTAATTCTATATACACAAACAGACTCTTAATGTTATTATTACTATGTAATTTGAACAATGTTTAAATTTCAATCACTTTAATTATTATATAGATTTAACTTCATTTATGAAATTAATTTTAACTTCAATTCTAAGTTAACTTCAATCCAAAAAGAAAAGCAAAACCAAAAAGATAAAAACAAAGGCATTGTTTAATTACTTTCTTTATTTTTTAACTTTCAGAAGTATTTTTAATTTTATAATAATATTTATATATTTTAATTTATTTATTCTATTATCAAAATTACTCTTTATATCTTAAAATTATTTACTTAAAAATTACTTTTTTCACTATTAAAATGTAAAAATAGAATGGATAAACACACCTAAAGAGATCAGAAAATTCACAGCAATCCTTATCCTAGACGATAGAGGGTTTTTTTTTTAATTACAAAACAGCGTCATCTGTCATAGGCGGAGGCTGAGTGCGGTGTCGATGTCAAGCCTCCAGCAGAACCCACCGCCGACAAACCTGTACACATCACACTGCGCCGCCAACGTCCCTCTCTCCCTCCGGCAAGCGTACTTGACCCTCACCCTGCACCCGAACGCCGCTGCCTCGCCCGCCGACGGTATCTTGTCCCTCGTCACCAGCCCAACCCGAGCACCGTCGCCACCACTACCACAGGGACTGCAATCGCCTCCACCCACCATCTTCCTGTAGGCGGCATTGGTCCACGTCACCCTTCCGTACATATCCGAAGTGAACGCCGGCCAGCTGTCCGCCTCCAGCTTCGCCCTCGCCTCCTCCCTAGACGATGACAACCCGGCTTCGTGCGCGACGCACGCGTCGGTCACGCACTCCACTATCACCAGCGACTCCGCCGGCAAATTGCGGCTCTGCTTCTGCTCCGCACATCCGCACCACGGGAGCGACGCGGACGACATCACGAGATCAGAGGGCGGGGTCTCCGCCACCACCGGAGCCTCCGGCATCAAGGGGAGCGTGACCTGGTCCGCCCAATCCCTCTCCCTCTTCTTCTTCTTCGACCACTCCTCCCGATCGTCCTCCGCCGCCAAGGAACCCACGTCCCTCTTCTTCCTCCCCCTCCTCACACTCTTCCCGCCGCTACGTCTCCTCGCCCCCCTCCCAGTCTCCGCCGCAGGAGTCACCATCGGCTTCGGAGCGATGGGACGAAACCTCAGCATTATCCGGTCTACCCTGGACGCCAACGAATCTGCCCTTCCCACTTCCATCCTTCCCTTCCTCGCTGCGTACTACCGAAGCGCCGAGAATTTTATTTTATTTATACAAGCGAAGAAGGACGTGGTACGTACGTGTCAAGGGCATCACGCGTGTCAGAGGAGAAGGCGCAGTGTGAGCGGACACGTGGTTCCACGTGATTGGCTTGTGGGGGTGGGGACACGAGTCGCGTAGGACGTGGGGTGCGAACGACAGGCACCGTTGAGACGCTTTCGTTTCATTGGCCGGGAGGGGATATGAGGTCGATGGATTCCCACGTGGACCCACCGCGGTGTAGCCCTGGGATTCGTATCCGGTTCGTGTGGTTGGGAGCGACGACAAAAGACTCATCCGTCGATCAACGGCGTAGATGATGACACGTGGTTATGTGCATATCATGCGCAGTGCAATCCGTCTTGCCGATTGTTGATTGAAAGGCTGGCGGACAGAGACGGATTTGAGATGTCGGCGGCGGAAGGAGAGGAGCATCGGGAGCAGGCGATCCGTGGAAGACGTGCGATTGCGTCGGAGTTGCGATCGAATGCGTGCTTCGTGGCGTAAGATCTACGGAACAAGGAGACAAAAAAATCAGCGCATCGAAGAATATTTCGGTGAAGGACAACGTGCTCGGTTAATTTTTCTTAATTGCGAAAGATTTGGGGGTTTTGTTGCAAAAATCACGAAAATAAAAATTTAGAAATTTTATTTTGATTTTTTAATATTTGTGTTGTTTAAAATTTTTTAAAAAACTTCTCAAATACCAAAATATATAAAAAATCTTATTTCTCATCTTTAAAAATATTTCTCGCCAACCTCATCAATGATCTGCTTCCTCTTCTTCTTTCTCTCCCTCTTTTATTGCTTTCTCTTCATCATCAATGTCGTCATCAACAAACAAACAAAAAAAATTTAAAAATAAAATATTAGATTTTCCTTAATACACATAAATGACAATTAAATCAAACTTTTTCCCTGATTTTCATTTTTTTTCTTTTCCTGATTTTCATTTTTTTTCTTGATTTTCCCAGCAACACAAACAAAACCCAAAGTCCAACGTTCAAACTCACGCGAGAACAACCCTCATCAATGATAGTAAGGGAACTTTCAAGTAAACATTAAGCATTCTATATTCAAACCACATTGGAAGTGCGTAGCAATGATATTAACTATTGCTTTGTCCGAGAAAAGACTAATATGCACGTAATGTTCTACCTGGTAAACTTCCAACAAATTTAAAACGGAAAAATTCTTTTCAAAAGGGTGTATTCAAATGCATCGCAATAGTCAATAAATGCATTCTCATTTAGTCAGCATGAACAGAGACCAGGAAAAGCCTACCTCCTGATTCAGAGACCAGACACACATCATCCTAACTAGAAAAGTAGATGGTAAATCGGTTGCTTTCTCTAGGTGGCGCTGAGGACTAATAAATGTGGTTCAAATTATAAATAGGAATTACACGAGAAAAACGGAAAAAATGCTGGACGAATTCATAAAATCAACAAAAGACAAGCAGTTTGTCTCAAAGTAAAAACTAGTCATTATGATTGTGTTTGTTTAGATGAATTTTAGCTCTTTTTTACCATGGGGTGGTGGAACTCTATTTTTTGCAAACAAACACGACAACGCTTTAAAGTATTGAAAGTTTTTTTCAGAGTCTATTACTGTAATATAAGAGACGAGATCAGATTCCATCCAACTCCTATTTTTTCCAACTCTTGGTTGTCACTCCTGCTCCAAATAACGGTTTCACCTATCCATGCCTGACATAGGAATAAGGCACGCTTCTGCAAGCGGGATAGGATTTCCTCCACATAGCTTTCTGCTTTCACACCCTTCAGTGCTGCCTGCCTTTGCCTAAAAGAGATCCAATTCCACCTGCAAGAAGCTTTCTGATTTTGTCTACTTCAAAGCTCTGCTTGATCACAATCTATCTTTCCACCAATCCGCCTCCCCCAACCTCAATCTCGATTGATCATATCTCTACATGTAGCTCCGTATTTCCACACCTTAGCTGCATCGCAGCTTTCCTCCACGCAGCTTTCACTAGTAGTTGCACCTTATTTCTATCTTCGCTTGATCATATCTCCAACTAGACAAAATCAAGTTCCGCCCACAAGAACCTTCCACCAGTCCACCACCCAATCCCGATCCAATTCTGCACGATCCATCTTCATGTTTTTTTGATCAAAACACTATTGCATTAATATCATGATCAAATATTGAAACTTTTTTATATTTATAACATTATCTAGATTGTATGTTGCACTCAAAATAATTCATATGTATATGACATTCATTTAAATGAATATTTATTATTATGACATTCATATATATTATTATTATTTACCATATGACATTCATTATTATGTATATTTAAATTAATTACCATGTATATAACATTCATTTAAATTATAACACAACACAATTTTCATATTTGTAATTTTTATTACTAGAAATAAAAATTAACTGTAATCGATCTAAAAAATAAATGACACAATTGTAATTATTAATAACATAATTAAAAATCAAAATTAAAGAGATAGAATTGCAAATGTATGGTACATATCCAAAACCCCAATTATCATAGTTCATTTCTGAAGTTTCAATTCCTCAGCTTCCAATTCTTATAAAGCTTTAACGTTGTCAAACAAACATGGCCTATTTTTTTTAACTATAGCGACTATCTATGCTGTTTATGCAGCACTGCAGAAGCTTATGTAAGAATCAAAAACACTATAGCTAATAATAGATCAAGCAATCTAATAAGTAATGATACATAATTGCCTCTTTTGAGAGATAGATCACATACAATTGGAAATCTCAATGCACTTGTTGGTTTATGCCTAACACAAGCATCTGTTCACTCAACATCCTGCAAAGTAAAAAAAGATCCATGTAAAGGAAGTGAAAGTAATATATATAATAGGGTTCCAACGCTCTCTCTATTGGCACCACTGAAACGAGGCAGTTTAATAATTTTAATGTTCTCTATTTTAAAATTGAGAAAAGAGACACACACAAAATTATAAATCTACATTGCCTAGACGAAGGTAGTGACAAGGCTATTACCTTATTTCCTACAAATGAATGAAATACAATTATTTCAAAGTCCATTCCAACACATCATATATTTATTCCAATGTACCAAGCACAAATATAAACATCTAGTGCCAGTTGCAAGGTTTGGGCGTGGTATGGATCTAATCCTTTCTTTTTTTTAAATCTAATCAAATCACTGCTTGTGTGATTGAACCATGATTTTATATAAATAATGTGTCTAACTCATGATTAAACTAGTGTTGAACTACTTAAATAAGTGTACGTTGGTTTGGATTTTAAATCATTAGACATGATAATTCCATACATATAGTGTACATTTTCAGATATTTCAAGTTCTATTATTAAAAACAATTACATTAATTAAAAAGAAAGTAAAACATTGTATTTATCAGAAATAGGATAACATTTAAACTGTCAAAACTAGAAATCCAACTATTCAATTAACGTTGGGCCTGTTAGTTTAAGTTTTTTGGTTTTTTTGTTTTGTGAGAGTGGGTACCACTAAGAGAGAAAAAATCAAAAAACTCAAATGAGTTTTTCTTCTCTCTTCTCAACTCTATAAACAAGTATATTTTTATTGCCATGTCATCGAACTTGAACACTCAAAAAAGCTCAAAAAATGGTGAACAAACAAGCTCCTTTGTATATGGGTCTTAGTACCTTTAACTAAAAAGCATTGCAAGATAACCTTTGGAGTGATTCGTAGGAGAAAAGGAAACATATATGTTATATATACATCAACCGAGAAATAATAAAATCAACTTAAGGCTTGAACCAATTGAAACACAAAGAGATTCTACTGACCTGATTGGGTTTTTTGAGGGCTCTCTCTGTTGTCCAAAGGCTTTCCAAATTGTAATATGCTCTAGCCTTCTCATCAAGAGCATGAATTGTCACGTTACCTAACAACAAGAAGGTTACCAACAAATTATTACGCATAAATTATCCAAAATGAAAAGGCAAAGATATGACAATCTATAGGAATCAAGTAGTAGAATTTTTTAATGCATTAAAGTGGATTATGTTTGGCTGTTTGCATAGGTAGATGTATCAGTATTAGACCATCAAAGCATCTGCTATTTAAATCAAATCAGTTTGGTGTGTGATAAATGGATGTGTTAAAATAAATTAATTGCTAACCTATCGACTACAGAACCCAAGGGCACTTTCCAAAGGCTTTCATCAATACTGAATATAGGGAAGATCCAATTATATGCATTCTCACTCCCATAAATGGAGAAGATATTTCTTAATATTTGACCACTAGGCCACGACAGCGCAAAATTACCAATACCAAGGCTCACCCTTTTGAGACCTGAGGTGCATTGCCTAACAATCAAAAATTCTCTTCAACAAGAACCAAGATTTTGCCCAAGTCCTTTCAATTCTTATCCTATTATTGATTCTTATATTTAATTTAGTTGTCAACATACAAGTTTTCAAAAAACCTTTATGGTGTGAAAGATGACCACCGAGATAGCATACAAGAGATGATTGCAAAAAATTCTCTAGAAAGGATTTGATGCAAAGGAATCAATCAAGATACTAGTTTACATACGGTAAAACTATTTTGGGGGTTGCCAAAAGTGATGACAAATAAGCCATTGTGATCTGATGAACAACCATCATTATCAGATAAAAATAATGCAACATTTAACAATTAGACTATACTCGCCAATGCAAACATCATTTTAGCAATTTTGTGCATAAATGGGCACAATGAAATTCTATCAACCAAATCATTGTTTACATTTAGTTGTCAAGAATCCCCTAACCAATCTTACAATGTTTAAATGATGAGATACAATGAGATACTTCCCTTACGAAATGTCATAAAGATTGCAAGTGAATCATTAAAAGCAACAATAGGCCTGCAACAAATAATCTTAAATTCAAGAAAGTTGTCCATACTCCATACATGCCATAAGAATTGTTTTAATTATCAATCTGGATCAGTGATTTTTTGCCAATTTGGATCAGTTTTTCCCAAATTTGATACAAAATTTATGGGTATTATAAATTTCCATTTGGATCAACCAATCTAGATCAATGGATTGGATTTAGATAACTCTTTCACTTAAGCTTGCACTAAAGGATCGGTTGATCCACTGTATGATCCATTTGACCACTTGCCTCAAAGTCTTCTTGATCTAAGTGGTGTTGCTAAGGATGGAATTTTGCATTGGAACAAGAGGTGACAATGGAGGTGATGAGGTATAGGGGAGGCAAAAAGAAGACAACTGAACCTTTCTTCAACAATTTGTGTTTTCCTTCACTAAGGATTCAATTGAGTACACGATGAGGAAGAGGAATCACTCATCACAATCAGTTGTCATCTAAGAAACTTGAGGTCACAAGGATACCAATGTAGGACACCTGGTAGCTATGATCAATGGAGATATCTCTCATTGCATAGCTCCCCATCTATTTATAATGCATGGGCAACTACAGAAATTGGGTCACATGCTTTAAACTCATGCAACAATCTATCCCGCATGTTGCACACATTTTCTTCTAGCAATGCACCCACTCTGCTTTGTGGAATACTTCATTTCCAGGTCAAGAATCTTTTGTGCATTGCCTGCCTACATGGCTATTGCCTTTACGTTGCTAGAGTTGAGTCACCACCAACTCACCTTGGAATGAGTCTACACATCTCAAACTTCAAGTTTCTCAAACTAGGCTACAATTACCACCACTCCTCAGGTCATAGAGAGGAGCCAAGTTCAGGTTGAGCCAATAGTTAATGTGTTGCTCAAGATTGGTGCCACAAGACTTAGTTGTGTTGTCAATCATGTGTTGCCAGGTGCTAGCATGGCCTAGCATTTGTTGCCATGTGTTTACTCAGCTTCTCCCATGTGTTGCCAAGTGTTGCCTAGCTTCTCCTTGTATTGCTTCCTTCTCCCCTAGTTGTCAAGTCCCAAGGATACTTGTTGCCAAACTAAACTTTAGATTACTTCACTTAGTTGCTTGCCAAACCCTTGTTGCCTTCTAGTCCCAGGCTCATCTCACAGTCGTCTCAAGACTCCTAACCTTCTCTTGGTTACCTCAAGCTCCCAACCATCTCTCATCGATAGTTACTTGTCAATGCTTACTAGTTTATGTTTATTCCATTATTTAATGTTATGCTTAAGTCTATTGCAAACTAGATATCTTGATGTTCTAGTTTGATGAGGAGTGTCAGAACCTAAGATAGTGTTTGTTTAAAAGGTAGAATTAGGTGGGGTGGGGTTTATACTTTTCAAGAAATTACATAATTTACGATATAAATTTTTGATATGAATTTTTGATGTAGAATGTTACAATTATTTGGTAAATATTATTGTATGTAACTGATGTGCATAGTAAAAAATGAAAATGCATAGTAAATAACTCTTAAACAAATAAGCCCTTAAGGTTATATGCTATGTTGTAACAGAAACCCTGTGGTTAATGTCACATTCCACTTCCACCTAAAGTGGATAATATTAAATAGGAATTATATGTTCTATAGGACAAAAAAGGGCACTTCTAAGTTAATGCTTGAGAAAGAAACATATGGCATCCATTCTCTCATTGGAAAATCATCATACATGGAAAAAAACTGATTAACCTTGCTCCCCATTTGATTTTGATTTTGACCTTCCTTAAAAGCCTCTCCCTCCCAACAATGATACCTTGATATCCGCCAAAAAATGCCACAAACCTTGCACAGATCACTTTTTAAAAATACTTTAACATCCCCTAACATAAAGGTTCATTTCCAACAACAAACAAATCCCTAGCAAAGACTTTGATTGATTTTGCACTTCATATGCACCCAAAAATAGAACTTTAGCCTACAACCTATAAGATGAGTTCACCACGGACACCCTGATCCAATACCACTCTTCCTCATGCACAACCCAAACTTTATTAAGGATTGAAACTCTCTATCAACTAGCCAATGCTTTTACTACTTTCAATGAACAAAGACCAAAAAGACATTACTCAAGCCTGATAAATTCTGCACTCCACACAAATCCAAGGGAATCCATGAGAATTCAACTTTAACCACTCTCTCAAGCAACATCAACCAAGACACATTGCCATTCTTGCCAATGACAAGTCTCCTAGTCATGTCCTTGAAACTCCTTCCTTTAGAAGCCCCTCTAATCATGAGGGATTAAGGAAAAGCGCAACTAAAGCACCTTCGTATATTCATTACATGGTTCAAAACTCATCAACCCATCTCTCCAAGGAGCTCACTATCTCATCTATATTGATGTGAATTGCCTTCCTATGGTTAAAACTATTTTAAACGTTCTTATATATTATAATTTAAATTAACAATTTAATTAAGTTTGTTTTATACAAGCATAACTTTAGACGGTAATGTAAATTACTGTGAATTGAACTTCTATAAAAGTAGCTTTTACACTAAGATTAATAAGCAGGCTTATTTGTCTCCTAGGAAAATCCGTAGCACCTTAGTAACATTGGTACTTAGCGTAGATATTACAGACATATATGTCAGCTACAAGTCATATCAGAATCATTGAAGAGGCTATTAATTGACAACAACACAATTTACAATTATTGAGAAACATCAAAAAAAATTACCAGAAGCAACAACAACCCACTTCCCTCCTTCATAGCCCTCTACTTTTGGAAGAAATAACTGGTCAGCCCCTTTCTGCTTTTCTTTCACCTGCTTGTTGAGAAAATCATCATGCACGGGGGAAGAAAGTCTACATTAGCTGCATTTACCCATAACATCTCTGTCATCTCAGGAAGAAAAAACAAGAAAGTTTATCCGAATTTTGGTGAAGAATAAAAGCTATGGTTAGATGATATCACTAAAAAACGATCATAGAATTGGCAGGCAAACATGAATCATCCCTACAAAGTAACAACTCGTGCACAAGATAGAATTATCTTGACATTAACAAGCACATCTTTCAATAATTTTTGCCATAATTACCATCATGTGTGGCACCATCACAACAACAAAAATAGCGTGATAAGAAATAATTAGAATAGCATAAGATCAAAGCAAGCCACTGAAGCTGGAATCACACTGGGGCACATTCATTAACTTATTTGCATAATTATCCTATACAATTGTCTGTAAATTTCAGTCACGCAACACCTGAAATTCACGAAAAAATCTACCAGCAATTTTTTCCATCACTACGGAAAGTAAGAAATCGAGAGTGTGAAGGAACCTACCTTGTGGATTAGGGCCTGTGCGATATTTCGGACGTGCCACGCGGAGCGTCCGGTGGCGATGACCATGAAATCCGTCCACTGGCATGTGTCGTGGACGGGGATGACCCTCACGTCCCCGGCCTTAACGTCGTTGAGGATCTCCGTCACCTCTCCCAGCTCCAGAAGCGCCGACGACACACAGTTCGACGACGTCGACGAAGGAGAGGAGGCAGAGAATATGGGTCGCGGAATGCCTGGATTGCTCCACTGGTTCGAGCGGAGAAGCAAGGGAGAGAAGGCGGTGCGCAGTCGGGACTTGGCGGCGGAGTGCATTTTGGGAGGAGGACGGCGGTTTGGGAGGAGGACGGCGGTTTGACGAGTCGATATATCGATTTTTAAAATTTATATTTATGCAGTGAAAACATTTATAATTTTCGTTATCAAATAAATATAAATAATTTAATTAAATAAAATTGAATTTATTTTTACTTTAAAAATTAGTAAAAATTTTAATATATTTCAAAATTTAAGAATAGACTTTTTAGAAGATAAAAATGCTACTGGATAGTGAAATTCTACTTAATTCACAAATAAAGATGTTGAAATTAAATTTTAGACTTTCCTTTTAAATAAATTTCATTCAATTTCATAAAGAAATTAAATTATAGTAAAAATGATCTACACAAATATTTAAATTAAATTAAATTAAATTTATTTCAATTTAATTCCCTAAATTCATCAACATAAATTCTCCCAAAGAATTCATTTCCTACTTGAGTGACAAGGGCATATCATGAGTATTTTCCTCATTTTATTGTACTATTAATTAATTTTGAAATAAATAAAGAATTTATTATTACGTAATTTTAACTTTATTCAAGAAATTAACTTCAACTTTATTTTTTTTTTACTCTTGAAATAGGAAAAAGTTGTCTCTGAATACTCTGTATGGGTCATTTATTTATGTAATGAGTTGAAGTGATGTGAAGTTTATAATTTTCTAAAAATTACATGATGATAAAAAATGATGATAATATTTTTTTAAAGTTACGATAAATAATAAATAAAATATATAATAGAATAATAAATGGTAAAAGTTGTTTGGTAATAGAATAATAAATAAAATATGTAATTTATGTAAAAGTTATTTAGTAAATGATATTGTAGAATATTAAGATGTATAAAAAAAAATGAATGTATATAAGAATAGACTAGATAACTACTTGATGTGATATAAAATATATAAAATCTGAAACCAATCAAAGACATTTTAGATGAGTTAAAAAAATATGATTTGTAATTGTAAAAAAATCGTAACTATTTGTCGATTTAATATTTTAATGGTAGTTATATAAGATTTTTTGGAAACTAAAATTGTAAAACTTTTGTTAAAAAATATAAATATGTCCGTAGTATTCACACGGATAATTTAATTTTGTTTAGATATCAATAATTTCCAATGATTCATGCCAACATGTACGTAGGGCATTAAATGAACCCCTTTTTTAAAAAAAACAAATCGTAACTGTCGAGGAAATACACACCCCAAAAAAAAAAAAAAAACTAAGTACAAAAAAAACAGCCCTCACTTGGAGCGGAGTGGAGGTGGGCAAGCGAAACAGAATCCGGCACAGCTGGGGGAGGGAGGAAGAAGGGGGCGCAGATTGTTCTTGACGGGAGGAAGTGGAAGTGTCGCGACGAGTGGGAAAGCCTTAGTCGAGGTGATTGATTGATTCTTTTGCAGCTCAATTCTGCCATCACCGTAGTGGTGATTGATTCTTTGCTTTGTTCCGGTAGCTTCCCTTCTACTGGATGTCCTGCAACCTCCATGTGGCGCGTAAAGTTGGTTTCTTTTCTGGGTTTTGTAACATGACTTGGAGGTGGCCACGCTGCAGCCGCTGTTGTGCAGATCCATATCTGGTGCGATTTGCGAGGCCGACGCGGTCCAATTGGGGTGGGTCTGAATCGGTACGGGTCGGCCGACGATCTTTACTGGAGGATGGGGGAGGAATCGAATTGGGGGTCGTGAGGTGTTGGGGCCCTTGGGAATTGTGGAGATCAGAAGGTCAATTTTGCTTTGGATTGGTTTGGTTGTGCTCTTCTTGTTGCGTTTTTGGTTGTACTATCGTTGACTTTGGAGAGGACGTCCAGGACGATGATTTTGTCGAATTGGGGTTGACGAAGTCGCTACTTAGATGATTCCCTCTTGTCGTAGGGTGCCATCACATGTTCTGGATTGTTTTGTCTGCCGCATTTATTTTGTATCTTTATTTTTTGGAGGGCTTGTGGGGCAATAAGACTTCTCAAATTTATACTTATCTCTTCTGGTAATTGATGTTCTGAAATTAACTTCATTTTTGCCTACCAATCTGTAGATGGTATGTTATTTGTCTCTAGAATTGGTTTCAGTTTGGTAAAAACAAATGTGGTTGCTATTAAACCTCTGTTTTCTGACACCCATCTCTCAATTACAAGCAGATTTTCTAACAATGCACCACACTTCATGTTGGACGCATGTGGACCATTCCATCAAGATCAAGCTGCACTGCTCATGACATATACGGGATTAGACTACATGGGAACTAGAAAACTGTTTTCCTTGTGATAGCTACTTCTAGTTGTGAAAGATGCCTGCTTCACCAGCTATAAGATGCTCTCCTGGAAGGGTGCCCAAGTCAGAGAGAAAACATAAGCGAGGCCACAGTTTTGAGAATGGATTATTGTCCAAGGCAAATGATGATGAAGAACTTATTCTTTTCAATGAAATGCAAATGAAAGAGGGTGACAACTTCTTGTTACATTCAAATGAGGATCTTGATGACACTCTATGTATTTTCCCAGCCTTTCATTAAATTCATACTTCAATTTCAGTTAATCAATTTTTCTTAATTTATGAATATGCTTTTTGTCACTTAATACTCTTTTGCCTCTGCCTGCATCAGCAAAACTGAAATGCTCTTCAGACTTCAAATTTGCGGTGAAAGTTCCAGTTCATGGAGAAAGTCATGATCTGCTAAATGCTGATGATGAAAAAAATGATTATGATTGGTGAGTCTGCTTCTAGATGTTCCATTTTACTGTTTGAATTTTTATGGTTAAATAATTGTCAAAAGGCACTACACGAGTGCAGCTTGATGGTTTATAATAAATAATTATTTTCCACAAATTCTCTGGTAAAGAATAAGTGTAACTGTAAAGCAAACAATTAGGAGCCTACGAAAGTGAGAAATAATAATAATAAGGCAAAAAGTAATGATACATGTTAACTATGAAACTTTCACATGATCATGTAGAGTTTATGATATCAACAATTAATATGAAAAGGTAAGGACTTGAGTTGGTCCTTGATGTAAACCTATGTTTATTAGAAATTCATCTTTTTCTCATTTTATGGTATAATACTAGTTACTTTATTATTCATATATTTGATAATATTAAACTTTTCCTATGGTGGTTCATCCTTTTACGGTCTGTCTCAAACTTAGTTAAAAGAGGGTTAGCATTAGGTAGATAGTCAATTGTAAAAACTTCTCAAGTTCTCATGAACATGAATCTTAAAGATAACTTGTAAAGGTGTAACCTTCTTAGTGACACACTACATTGGACCTTAATGCAACAAAAAGAAAATAAGAAGGAAGTGTTACACATCTTAGATGTAACGTTCTCAAGTTAGGGGTTTTGCATCAGCTATTTAGGCATTTATCTTCTAATTATAGATGAAAATAAGTAAGGGTTCTCACATTTTAATGGACAGTTATTGGTAAAGAAATTAATTCAAAACATTAAAATCAGGTGAGCACCTTGGAATATAGGAACTTTGACTAGCAAGAGTATGAAATTAGTGGATATAATGATAAGAAGAAAAATCCACGTATTATGCTTAAAGAATTTAGGTTAATTTAGGATAGTGATTTTTAATTGTGGTAAATAAGAAAGGATAAGTATAAAAATAGAGTTGGAATAATGGTTAATAAATGTTTAAGAGATGAAGTTGTTGAGGTAATAAGGATAGAAGCCATAATTATAATGTTTAAGTTTATAAATGTAAAATAGTTTTGACCTAAGTGTGCTACCTTAACTCCACATAGTCAAATTGTACTGTTGATCGGTCCTACATAGTTTTTTGTGTCATGCTAGGTTGCTCCTAAGTGGAAGTAGGTCATGTTAGCACATAGGTGGACACAACACGATTTGGCCTTTTATAAATTCACTATACCATTTTGTAAAGCAATATATCAGAATCACTATATAGGAGACAGGGTACCAAAAACCTATTTTTGACATACTGTTTATATAAATAGTGTTAGGAGTTATGTATTGTTATGTTATATGGATATTTTGGTAACCATTTATATATATATATATATTGTAAAACCTTAATCTGTAAAGGTATCCTCTCCATTCTCTTCTCTAAACAAATGGCATTTCATTTATTCAATTCTATATATCCAATCTATAATTGGCTATATCAAAGGCATGACTTGGTACTATCCAATATTGTCAAATTGTGTTATTGATCGATATAACACAAAGGAGACAAGGACTTGTGGGTCATGTTTGGGTCGTGCCTCCCTTTGCACTTGGCGTAACATGACCCAACATGAATAGTGCTTAGGCTTGATGTCAATTAGGTTTTGTTGAGCTGACATGGCTTATTAACAACTCTAATTAAGTTTGGGATAGAAAATAAGATGTTTGATATAAGTAGTGCACATATGCTCTATAAATAGCTTTAGGAAAAGTTATTAAATAGAAGTTTTGGGAAGATTTAGATAACTCCAAGCACGAATTAATATATTGAATTGAATTTCCTTATTCATTTCTAGTAAATGCATGAAACAAAACATTTGATAATAGTTCAAGTTGAAAATGATGTGTTGTATTCACTAATCACAAGGATGTACAATATATATATACAAAGCATCAAATGGGTAAATGGATCCTAACCCCATTTGGATCACTCTATCTAACACTTCCCCTCAAGCTGGGAGGTATATATCATACATGCCCAGCTTGTTATAGAGCTCCTTGTTTAGTAATGGCACCTAGGAGATGCCTAACGATCACCTAAGTGGATACCTCAGTAAGTACGTTTGGATATTTAATTATTTTTTTATTAAGTTAGTGATATGCCATCATAATGGTTCCATAAAAGAGTAATTTGTTTTTGTTCAAGAAATCAAAGCAGAGATTTTTCCAACCATACATCACACTTGCAATTGACATGTGTTTGATACTACGTGGGTAGGACCCTCCAATCATTCTTTTGAGACACACTATGTAGCATATTTAAGGTATTTCTAGCAAAAATAATTTTTTTTTGTTGTACATTAGGAACATAAGATGGATTTGCTATGTATGATATAGTTTGTAGTTGCATATCACTAAAATAACATGTGATAACTATTATGATTATTTTACTCATATTTTATTGTCATAGCATTATGTCATGCTCGACTTATATGTGTATTTTGTACCATTTGAATTTGTTGCTTTAAATTTTTAAATATTATATTTAAATATATTAATATGGTGTCAAATATAAACTGAGTTGTATCCTAAATTTTAGAAATTTACCTACTTAAAAAACTAAAAGAAAATTTTTGAGTTAAGAAAAAGACCTCAATATGGTATTCATTAATTCAGAAAAAGTGTGCAATAGAATATCTAGACACATATTATGGTGGGTATTGGAAAGAAAATGAATACTCTTTGGTTATATTAATATTATTAGGTATATGTTTGATACAATAGTGTCATTAGTAACCAATGTTAACAGTATATGAGAGGAGACAAGAATTTTCAATTAATATAAGTTCAAATCAATGATCATTTTTTATATGGATTAAGACTTCGTCTGGTTTAGCTTTAACTTTAACTCAGCATAAACTTATAATGCCATTATTATTGTTCAAATTCTAACATATAAACTTCAATCACTTTAATTACTATGTAATTTCAATTTTGTTTGTGAAATTAACTTCAACTTCAATTCTATTTAACTTTTGAAGTTGACTAGAGCTCTACCCAAAATTAAAAATTGAATATATGAAATGTAGGTTCAATGAAGATAGGACTAATGATGAATGTATATACTTAGATGGCCATAAGATTCATAAAAGTAAGGCTTTTAAATATTTAGGATCTATAATTAACGTAAGACTTAATTATGAGTAGAAATATATAGAGGGAAAGGATTTATTGAGCTGACCCATTAAGGTACTGGTGGTTTAATTAATCTGTCTCATGTAATTGTTAAATTCTTAATAATAATTGCATGAAAATTTCTCAAACAGGTTGCTGACACCTCCTGACACTCCACTCTTCCCTTCTCTGGATGATGAAGAGCCTCCATCCAACCTGGTCACCAGGAGCAGGCAAAGTCAACCTTCATCCATTTCAAAATCTTCAATGGTAATCATTAAATTTTTGCATACATGTTTGTTTATACAGAAACAAGGGTAAAATAATTAGAGGGCATAATTTACCTCCAAATTTCATCTTCTATTTCAGAATGACAGAAATCAGAGGCTGAATAGAACCAGTGCTAGTCGTCATTGCCGTAGTCCATCCCCTCGACCTAGTGGTGATACACTTCAATCAAGAGGAAGGTCATCTTCTGTTCCTCATCCATCTCCAATTTTACGGTCCACAACACCATCAAGAAGACCATGCACTCCTCCATCTAAATCCTCAACTTCAGCTCCAAGGTCTGTAACTCCTACCCTTAGGAGGATATCAAGTGGGTCAATATCATCATCTGGAAGAAGGGGAAGCTCTCCAATACAAGGAAGACATGGCAATTCCGCCTCACCAAAGTTGAGGGGATGGCAATCGAATGCTCCTAATTTCTCTTCAGATGCACCTCCTAATCTTCGAACTTCTATGTCTGCCCGAGCAACATCATATTCACGAGGCTCATCACCTTCGTCAAGAAATGCAATAGAGACTCAAAGACATAATAGACAGTCTATGTCACCAACTGCCTCTGCAAGCATCAGCTCCTCTCATAGTCATGACTGTGATCACTCTAGTCACTGTCATAAGGGATCTATTATGTCATCTGGTGATGATGATATTGCGTCTCTTGAATCATCCAATGTGGGAATTCCGGCCAATCCTACTGGAAAGAAAAGTGGAGTGTTTGTGAATGGTCGAACTATGGCGTTTCCTAAGAAAACCTCCAGAACACCATCACCATCTTCTGCTCCTAAGAGATCCTTTGATTCTGCACTTCGACAGATGGTAGTATCTTTATGGTTATAGTTTTCTGTTGATTTTGTTTAATTTGCAACTAGCATCAATAAAACCATGACAAACCACCCCATTTACTGATTTATGTAACTATTGGATCTAAAAGGCTACATAATGAGTGGTTAACTGCTTCCATGACTAGGTAAACTTGTCGTGGCTGTTTGACATCTCTTGGGGTAGAATATCTTTCTTAGAAGTAACCATGATTTATTGGCAAGAAATGTTACCATTATGCGTGGATTGTTTTTGAATCAATATAATGCTCTGTTTTTTAGTTGCATGTTATCAGTTTCCCCTCGTTTGTGCTTTGTATTAATTAAAAATTAAATCATCTGAGTAAGAACATATATATTTATCTTTTTTTTGACATATTGGAAAATTTTCTTGGAGTTTCTAACATAAATTTGTCATACTTCTTATATTACTGGCAGTTTGTGTTAAAGAAGAGAAACCAGTTGTAGAATTTTAAGAACTATTTTGATCTGTATCTTTTTAAATAATTTATCAAACTATAAAAACCTGAGTGGAAGTCCTTCCAGATAACCATTATCCTTTGTCTTGTGAAATTCGTTGATGCAACTTTACCCTTGTATTTTTAATAATTGTCAATACTGATACTTGTAGCTGCTTGACACCTAGACTTCCATTTTCCATTTTCTTTATGGGTTTGTCTTATGGTGCCACTGTTAATTGTGCTTTTCAGGATCAACGCAAAACTCCTCAAAATATGTTCAGGCCACTTATGTCAAGTGTCTCACCATCTTCATTATATGATAGGAAGGCAGGTGTACCGCACCGTCCTATTTTTTCTACGAATTCTTCTCTAACCACTCGCACCAATGCCTGTGATGCTCCCAATACTGAGTGCAGTGACCATGATCATGCTGATCTTACTGGCGTATGGCCAAAAACTCGAGAGTATGACCTACAAGAGGACATATCTATTTCTGATAAGATGAAGGAGATAAAGGGAGATACTAAACATGAAGGCTGTAGTAAGCAATCTTCAATTGATGATGTCATAGATGGAAGTACAGATAAAATGGTTGAGTCAGAAGATGAACGTTCTGTCTGTGATCTTCATGAAACAGTGTTTCCTTCAATATCTCTTGATTCTCCATATACCACTCCTTGCCATGTTGTGGCTGATTCATGTGAGAGGATGGTGACCTGCTCTATCTGTGGGAAGAGCTTTCAAATTGCTAACGTTAGTGGGAATGACACTGTTTGTTTAGATTGTGCTGTGAATGATCATCTTTGTAATGTAACATCGAATAGCAGCACTCAATTTATTTGTCAAGATGAAGACACTCAAAATAAAATGAATGATGCTGTTGGAAATTCGTGTGATAAGCAACAATCGAAATCTAATGCAGACTTGCCCTTCCAACATGTATGTAAATCTGAACCAATAAATGGTACTCAGGAGGATCACATGGTTCTGTTGTCAATGGATGGAAAGGAGGAAAACAAAGGAAAACAATATGAACTGCAGCGGACAATAGAATCAACACAATCTATCAGTGATCATACATATCAACACTCAAAATCTTTCACTCCAAGTTCAAGGATTGATGGTAATGAAGAGACTGGTATTTCAGCACTATTGAGAAGTTCAAGCAGTAGCAAGGGACATGCTTTAAAAGGAAGCATGTTAACGGCATCAAATGTACAATATTCTGAGCCTTCTTATGCAAGGGAAAATCGTGCCACTAGATTGAATAATTCATACAACAGTTCGACAGCTTCGTCATCCATTGATTTTGGCAGTAGTAAGGGATCTGTTGTACAAGGAAGGATATTTACTTCTGCAAATGCACAATGCCCCGAGACTTCTTATACAATAGGAAATCTAAGCACCATTAAATTGAGTCATTCACGGAACAGTTCTACAGCATCTTCATCCCTTGATCTGGGCTCATCCAGGCAGATCAAGGCACATTTTCAACAGAAACTAAGTCTTAGGAAAGGTACTGCAGATACTCTAAGAAACGACCTGAATTCTTATACTCAGGGCTCATTGGATTCTTCAACTTGTGAAACTTCCCTAGAAGTCCTTGTACAAAACCATAAGAGCAAAGGGCATATTGATCTTGCAGATCATTGTGATTCTGGAGAAGTACCATGTTGTAGAACTGAGTTTATAGACTGTAGGGATGCTCCTTCCTTATCAACTGAGACCATTGGTACAGAGGACAATAGTTGTACCAAAAGCGTAATGGATGCTTTTATCTCAGAATCATCAGATTTCTCACAGAGTTCCTTTTCCCATGTAGCAGATTCTTCTTTGGCAGATGTCCAAATCTCAGATAGTTCTATTATGCTTGGCAGTTCAGACCTTAATCAAACCAAAGAAAGAAATGTCACAGATACTGAAGGACCATTAGATGTTTCCTACAACACTGGTAAACAAGGTGAAAGTGGGGTTGTTGACAGCAGAGAATATGAAACTTCAGGTGAAATGCTAGTAGAGCATGAAGCCCATTTAGTAGATACTTCTTTGGCTGATGTACAAATCTCAAATAGTTCTATTATGCACGGCAGTTCAGACCTTAATCAATTGAAAGAAAGGAATGCCACAGATACAGGACCATTAGATATTCCCTATGACACTAGTAAAGGAAGTGAAAATGGTGTTGTTGACAGCAGAGAATATGAAACTTCAGGTGAAATGCTAGTAGAGCATGATGCCCTTGACATGATGAAAAATTCACAAAGTTCCAGTGGCGATCAAGAAACATCTAGTTTTCCATCTGCTACAGTGATCACTGATGAGGTTCAGTTAGCATCCCAGCCTGAACCTAGCCTTGAGAATCACTCAGAAGGTATGCATGGTATGTATTAACTGCAGCATATGATTCATTAATTTTGTTTCTATTAAATATTTCCATGACTCTCAAAATCAAATTTTCTCTTATGTGAAAACTTTCCTTTCATCCATCACCATGTTTTTTTCCTTTTTTAGTTATATTATAACAAAATGAGGCCCCTCTTCTCATGTTTCTCTTTTTTTCTCAAATTTCTGTCCTTCGATTTCATTATGTTGGGTGTGTTTGTTGCAATGACTATTTATTTCTCATTATGTGCAATCATGGATTCCATTATCTACCATGTACGATATATTTAGGAGAGTGAAAGAGAAGATATAGGCTAAAGGCAATGAGGAAGTAGAATTATTCTTTTTTTTAATTTTTTTCCCGATTTATTATATCCTTTAATTCCATTATGTAGGATCCCTTATTTAAACAACCATTTTACTTTAAATCTCATTTTATGAATATATGGAACCACTAATTCATTTATGTCAAATTGATTTGATTTTGATGTCATGAAACTCCTGATGCAGGACTATATTTTTATGTATAATGATATATTCCTTTTTAAGCTAATAAATAATTAACTCTTTAGTTTCCTATTTGCTAGAATTTCATGAATAAAATAACATCACTAAAAAATCGTTTTTTAAAAGTTGTTATTGGGTTAGAGATCTATTTATGAAGGATGTCTAATTAACTATATATGTACTTAATTAGTCATTAACTAAAAACAATTACTTTTCTCCTTAATTAATCACTTGGTACTATAGCACTAGGTTAACCCCTAGGCACCACATTGTTTTTGGAAAAAGATCAATTGGATGTAATAATCTCAAATTCATATATCAACAATTAGATGATGAAGATTCAATATATTAGTGGATGAAAGAAAATGGTGAACTGGTTCTTTGCTTGATAATGAGTTGGCAAGCTTGATAATAGAATCATGGGTGAAATGGGCATGGATGTTGAAGAATATATGAGTTCATCAAATACTTCTTGTGGTCTCACTTCTAGCTTAGGAAAAGATGATGATTTGGTTATCTGATGTTGAAGGTTGTGGTAATGTAGGAGCGTGAAATAATGATGAAGAAGATGATCCATTGAGACAACTAAGCCCTTTCATGTAGGAGTATGGATTCCATTATGTTATGCATGATGAGGATCATTCAGCCTAAGATCCTTGTGATACATTCCCTCTAGTATATAGAAGACGTTCATAATGATATTCAAAGGGATGATGATCTATTTCACATTCAAGCATGGGTATTTTACAAGGTTTTGTTTTTCTTATTATTGCTTCAAATGAAAGTGGTTCTAGAAGTGATTCCTCTCATAAGTTTAATGATTAATATGATAGCAATAGTGAATACAATAACAATAATAGTAATCTAAGCTATAATCTCACTATGTGAGGTTGATCACATGAATTTTTTTCTTTCAAGTATTTCTATCTATTATTAAGTCTTCAGCTAAAATACACAACTTTAAATCTTTTCTTACAATTTTTAACTTGGTAATTTTAGACCTACCTCTATTTATTTTAATTTATTCTATATTAATTAATTTTCTTTTTATAACTAGTGCATTCCTTGGTCTTTTCAATATATGAGTAAATCACCTAAGCAAATTTTCTCTTATCTTATTTTCAATAGGTGCAACTTCTACTCTATTTAATAAAATCACCTTTTAGTTTATACCTTATAGTATTATCTCTCATTCATTTAAGTATACGTATCTCAACAACATTCTTACAACTTAATATTTTGAGCCATAAAGTATAGTTGAGTGAATGGAAGTTTTATAGAATTTTCTTTTAATTTTAAGAGTATTCTTTTATCATAACACTCCAGAAGCATTTTTCTATTTAATCTAGCCTACTTCGTTTTTATGAATAACATTCTTTATAATTTCACTACTCATTATAAATCCTTCACATTTAAAGTTTTACTTTTATGGATTTCATGGCCATCTAAGTATACACCTTTATCATTATTCTCATTTTCATTGAACTTGCATTTTGTAGATTCAATTTTTGATGTACTCAATCTAAATTCTTTGGAATCTAAAGTATCTCTTTATAATTCTAATTTAAAACTAATTCTTGACTTACTTTCTTCTATTGATAGCAGCAATAAATCATAAAAAATGTCTTTATGTGATCCACCTCCAAGAAATCTTGTTTCTGTTTTTCATTATCCTAATTAAATCTTACAAGATGGTTCCAGCTACTTAACTCCTATCTATTATCAACCTCCCTACTAGCTGCAACCACCATATCAATTTTCCTGGCAAGATGTCTACCTATCTTTTGCATTGACTTAATAATATCTACTTACAGGATTTCTCAATAATTTGCTACCAAATTAATACCCTAGGTATATTATTAGGTGCAAGACATATTATACCCACTTTTTTTTGAAAAGCATATTACACCTACTTGTAGTGGGAAGATTATATCCATTAGAGAGAGTTAGTTATGGGAATAGGTGTATGGATAAATGTGTATTATTGTTTTTTTTAGCTTGTCATTAATTTTCATGTCATAGTTTGTATATTTTCTGCATTTTCTACGGACTTCTGTCAATTTCACAAATGTTCATCAATATTTCCATCAAAGTTTAACATTTTATTTTTTTGGAAGTACCAAAACCTGACATGATGTCAATGTTGAAAACCTTGCTTGAGACAGTGACTCGAGATTATTTTGATATTGTGAAAACACAAGAGATATATAAACATAAAGACCCTTATATATAACGATTACTGTGAGAAGACAAATATAACTTAGTAATGTGAAACTAAACCTTCATATAACACACATATATAATATCTTAATACTTTAACATTCCTTCTCAAGTTGGAGTATCAAATTTGCAAGAAACTTAATAACAAATCAATAAATTTAAACATAGTAGAAAACAACAATACATAAAGAAGCATAAAAAATTAGTTCCTGTAACAAAAGTAGTAGCAAAAGGTAATACTAGTTATTATTATAGTAGCAAAAACAGAAATAATTTAAGTCTAACAAGATTTATATCTTAAATAATTGTGGATAAACCATTGGATAATCTAATCTGAGGTAATAAAATAGATAGATAAAATGTGTCTATTCATAGGGAGTGCATAGATAGATGTAATCTACCCTTGGTGATTTTTTTTGTAAATTTGTTTCTCCTTTTTTTACATAGTTCTATAGTTCCACCATTTTGACACTTTTTATGCATTTTTTTCCCTTTTTCTCCTTTTATTTTCCTTTCTCTTTCTTGCCTCTCTTTCTTTTTTTCATTCGTGTGCTCTTCTTTCTCTCCTCCTTACCTTTTTCATTTTTTTCTTTCACATGCTTCACCCTCTCTCTCTACTTTAACACGCCTATTGCAACAACCGGGGGGATGTGCAGGAGCCCTTTGATGGAGAAAGGTGGTCATTGGTGGCTACCGTAAGGTTTGAACCCTAGCTGTGGTACTGTCAATGACTTGAAAATTGGGTTGCTAATGGTTGGGAGGAGGGTGGTGGCTAAAGTTTGCTTCATACCTAGATCTTTCACATTTTTTGGATTCTTAAAATCTAAATTCTAATATCATATAAGAACACAAGTAATAGTTAGAAGTTGAATTGATTCATTAGTAAACATAAAGGTTTCTATATATATGGACTACATAGGGAAGACAAATATAGGTTAAATAATGTGGGACTAAATCTACATGCAACACCTAACCCTAATACATTGGTATTCTCTAACAGATACCATACATAGTCTTCAAAACAATTGGTAGACAGACATCTTTGCATGTAAGGGTGGATTCAAATGTTGAGATTTTCGAGTGCTCATATAATTATACCACACTAGACATGATTGATATATGCTTCAATTTAAAAGAGTATTGGAGTAATTAGTCTATTATTGTGTTACGTGGTTATTAAGTTATTGGATACTCATTGATTTATCTAATTGAACTTGGGTTATTTGTTAAGAATCGTATGGTGACAATTAGGCAACAATCTTCATTACTAACAATCCTACTTTTTATGAACATACAAAACATGTAAGGGTGGATTATTAGTTTATTTGAGATATCATGATCAGAGGTGTCATTTGACACCATACACCTATCTTTAGAGAAACCAGTAGACATTTCTAAAATTGGGTATAATTGATATATATACTTTTCTGCAATAGAATAATTAGTCTATTATTATGTGCAGTGGTTATTGGGTTATTAAATATTGATTTAATAGAGATGTCTAATTAATACTATGTATTTGCATTTCATTGGTCATTAACAAAAATCAATTACTTTTCTGCCTAGTTAGTCTCGTAAACTTAAATTATTTGTTGTATACTATTATCAATTTAGGGCAGAGAAAAAAAATATAGGTTAAAAGAAACTAAAGAGATAAAATCCCCTTCTCTATTTTTTAAATTCATTCTATCGAAAAATTTATCTAAACGATCTTCCCTGATCATGTATATATTCTAATATAATGTATCTACATGAGTTTCTCTTCATTTCTGTTTACATGCACAATATGCAGTGTTCTTCCCTTGCACTATTGTCATTGTTCAACATGGTTGTTTTCTTTGTTTGTTTAATTCTAAATTGATTATTTTGATAATGCATGAACTGCAAATAGACTCAAGTTGGGCAATTGCTTGTTAACCAGACGGCATATAGCAGTTGTAAAGACCTGTTTAAATTGACTAATTGTACTTGAGCTGTTATTTTTCACTATTTAAACTATGCTTGCTCTTTTCTTGTTCTTTGCTTTTCATTCAGGTATAAATGCTTTTATGGCAGGTGGAATTTGTTGTAAAGGTTTTGTTTGGTACTTTTGTGACGGTTAAAATTTTGACTCTGTATAGTATCCAATATATTCAAGATAAACTCGTGTGTTACTTTTTTACTTGAGGAACTTTCAAAGATCAAATGCATGTTTCTCCTTGCACTTTCCAACTTTCCAAGCACTGTTAGATACACTGTCACACCCACTATATTTTTTTTAGGTCCTAATGGTTGTAAATTATTGGGAATGAGTCGTTTGATAGGGTAGGATCTCCATTAAGTAAAATTTAAAGAAACTATTTTATCAATAAATCAGTTGAAAAACAATCTTCGAACAAGTTGTATTAAGATCAATGCCATAGGCATGTGATCCAGCAATAGTTATTTTTGATTTCTGGTGGTGTTTGGCAACAAAGAAGTATAACAGTAGACTTGTAGTAAATGACTTAGTGTGCTTGAATGAATCAGAAAACCGACTTACATTTGTAATTTCCAATCTGTCTTAACTTGAAATCAGAAAACCAACTTGGAGAGGAATACCATATAATCTTCTGCATTTATTTCTCACACCGTGGAAGTTTGAATTAAAATTGTGGTGAATCTGAGTTTCTTTTTTTGAAAGAAAGTAGGATGGATCATCCCAAGTGAGCTGAATATAAAAACATAGAATATTTTAAGTGCCGTCTACAAGCTATGCTTTCGGATTCTGAAATGGGTGAAGATGCCTAATTGTTTTGTTAATTTATTTTTCTGTTCTTTTTCCTGCAGAAAAATCAACTGTGACCATTGAGACATCGAAGGAACAAAAACCAAGAAGCCTAACCTTGGAGGAAGCAACAGATACAATACTCTTCTGCAGTTCCATTATCCATGATCTGGCCTACAAGGCTGCAACGATTGGAATCGAGAAGGAGCAGCCATCCATGCCTGATCCACATATTTCTCGGCCAATCGCTACATTATTGGAGAAACCTGTTTCCTATCAAAGCAGCCATGGCAAAACATTTACCAGGCACACCAATAAATCCCAAACGGTAAGGAAGAAGAAGTTGGAAAGGACAGAGGTTTTGTCGAATCAGCCTGCCAATGATGTCAAAGTTGAAGAATTATACGATAGCAATCTCCCTGTCCCACACAGATCTGAGCACACAAAACCTTCAAAAGTTGGACCAAAATGCAACTGCACTTTGATGTAGCAACTTGAAGATGCTAGAGAGACATCTTTTCTTCCACTTGTAGAGTTTTTGTTTTTCATCTTCTCACCCACTGTTTGTCGGAGAGTGCCAGATTGCCGCTGGTGGTATATTCATGTATAATTGGCGTGCTTTTCCATTCTTCAGCAGAATCAGTGGTTTGTAATATCCCCAATTTTTCCCCCCCTCATTTATCTTATTTTTTCTTTTGTTGCCGTGTTTTCTCGATAGATTTTAAGCTGTCGTCCTCGATGGGCTTAGTTCAGTTTTCAAACGATAAATTTATTTATTTAATTAATAACAATTTCTTGGCCATTTATTCCGAGTATGCAAGCCATTCTTTGAATGAATTTATTCAGAGGTAAGGGTGGAGCAAATCACAATGTACGGCCATTCAAGTGTATAAATAGATGCACAATTTCTTGGCCAAGGAATTTATTTTATGTACTTTTATTTTTTTATCATGCATTACAATAATTTACAGTAATATTTATTAAATAATTTTAACATTTTATATTAAAAAATTATATTAAAATATTTATATTGTAAATTGTGTAATTCTTTGATAAATGTATATCTCATTTTATCAAATTTTAACTCTTAAACAAACACACCTATAATCTATAAATGAGATTTCAAATGTTCAATTGACCTTTGGTATTTACATTTAAGAGGGATTTGTGTATTTAAAAATACGAGAACATAGAAAATTGTAAAAATAATACCCCTTATTAGGTTCTATCTGATTATAATTTACAAGTAATGTAATTGTTA
This sequence comes from Amphibolis antarctica, assembly GCA_024699675.1. Lineage (NCBI taxonomy): Eukaryota > Viridiplantae > Streptophyta > Magnoliopsida > Alismatales > Cymodoceaceae > Amphibolis > Amphibolis antarctica. The sequence continues at coordinate 93,430 of JAMKPZ010000779.1, forward strand.
AAATAAGATAGGCTTCATACCCTTCAACTACCGATGGCTTCACAGATTTTTCTGTCGGATGGTCTGATCGATAACTGCAAGCATCTTATATATGCCATCTGTTCCCGGGTGTGATCTATCACCCACCACAAACTTGTGGACTTCACCATTCACTTCCACCGAGCTGTAAGCAGCTTCCTTTCTGAGCCTGGAGTCATTCATGGCGGTTCTCAACCTCCCAACATCCTCCCATCGACCAAATCGAGAGTATAGATTTGCCATCATCACGTAGTCCCCGGCAATGGGGTGCTCCGATTCCATGATCCTACTCATGGCCAATTCGCCGGCGACAAGGTCTCCATGAGCGCAAGCCGATCCAAGTAGGCTCCTCCAGAGCACCACGGTGGGGGCGATGGGCATTGCCCTGATGAATTCATGTGCTTGCCCCAGCAAACCTGCCCGGCCAAGAAGATCCACCATGCATCCGTAGTGTTCGATTCTGGGCTTGATGCCGTGCCTCTCCTTCATGAGCTCAAAATGCTTCCTTCCCTCTTCCACGAATCCGCCATGGCTGCAAGCACCGAGCACATTCAACATTGTGACCGCCGTAGGCCTCACGCTGGCATCCAGCATTTCTTCGAAGAGCTCGAGGGCCTCGGCTCCGTGTCCACTCATGGCCAGCCCACCTATCATTGCACTCCAAGATAGCACATTTCTCTGGTGCATTCTAGCGAACACTTCCTTCGACGTACCAATTGCCCCTGCCTTGGCATACATGTCGACAAGCGCCGTTCCCCATCCAACGAGATCAAGACGGAGCCCTTTGACTAGGGCACGAGCGTGGATCGCTTCCCCCAAATGCAGCCAGCCCAGTTGGGTACAAGCAGCGAGCACGCTAACAAATGCCGCCTCATCTGCCTCCACATCACCACCTTCACACATTCGGCAGAACAGATTCACAGCTTCCACCGGGTCTGAATTTCTCGCGCAACCGGAGATCATCGCAGTCCAAGACGAAACAGTTCTGCGTGGAATTTCATCGAACAACTTGCGAGCAGATTCAACTTGCCCACACCCGCAGTAAAGCGAAATGAGAGAATTGACGGAGTGGACGTCGGCAGCCAGGCCGAGTTTGAGGAGTGAGGCATGAAGGGAGAGTCCGTGGTCCAAGGCCGAGAGGAAGGAGCAAATGCGGAATGCGAGGGGGAAGGTATGGTTATCTCTGGCTGGCATGTGAATGCATACCCCGAGAGCGACGCGGAGGGAGCCATCGCTGGTGTAGCCGCGCGCGATGGTATTCCAGAGGCGGGGCTCCCGGACGTCGGTTCGGAGGGCGCGCGCATGGTGCTGGCGGTGGCGGTAGTGACGGTGGTGGGTAGCGGTGCCGGCCGTGAGGCACTTCTCCGCCGAGCTGAAATGTGGAGCGCGCACCGTCACCGGTGGACTTGTCGTGGCCGTCACGACGGCGATCGCATCCATTTTATTCACGCATTCACATCGGCGGCCATTTTTATAAATTTTAAATTAATTTGAAAATTAGTTTTTTGTAATATTAAATTTAAGAGATTGATGTTTCATTGTTTCTTTAGATTATTATTAATTTAAAATAACATTAAAGTTATTTTTTTTAGTAATGTCAAATTTTAAGTCATTTATAGACACACGAGAGAACGGGTTTTGTAGGCGCCTACAGAACCTGATTCTGTAGATGTCCGTTGAACATGAGATCGACGGGTGAAATTTAAAAACTTAAAAGTTGAAATTTAAAAATACTTTCTTTCTTCACCTAAAAAGATGTGTGTACTCTCTCTCTCTTAACTTTAAAAGTTCATTCACGTGTGTACATTTCGAATTGTTATATTAATTAACTTATGAAAATTAATTAATTTTTTATTAATTACGAATATGGTGATTAAATTTGAAAGAAGTTTGTGGATTTTTCTTAAAATAATTCGATTTTAATTATGTAGTGTTTAATTAAAATAATTTAGGGTAGATTTTTTTTAACTTAAATAGTATGGTGGATTTTTTTTAAAATAATTTGATTTTAATTAAAAAATATTTAAAAACATTCCTTTTTCAATCAATTATTTTCTGTGTCATTGTGTTTAATTTCAATTACAATATGCACTATTCTAGGGTGAGTATTTAACTTCTGCATTTCTCAAGGATTTTACAGAAGTACTGTTAAAATAAAGAAGTGATGCACGAAACTACTGTTTATGGACCCATCTATAAACGACAGTTCCGTGGATATACCTTACAATTAAGCGGAAGTACTGTCAATCGAAATACTTAAGTGATTTTGATTTTCAATTACTTAATATTGATTTAAAAGAGATTTTCATTAAATATTATGTCATATATTTAAGTAAAATAAGGTATTTACAATTTTCAAATAAGTGATTTATGTCATATATTTAAAAGAGATTTGAAAATTAAGACTTTACTCTACACAAAATCGTAAAGTAAAGACATTAACTTTACGCGGCCAACTTAGAATTAGGCGTGTTAATGTTAAACTGTCGGTCTTTTAATACAATCATCCGATCTTTTAATACAAAACATCGATTCTCTCATTATGTGTGAAAAATCACGGTAGAATGTCACATGACATTTTAAATTCACACGTGATGAAAGAATCGGTGTTTTATGTTAAAAGACCGAATGATTGCATTAAAAGACTGGTGTTTTAACATTCACACATTACTCTTTTAAGTTAGGCGTGTGCGTTCTAAAGTACACGCCCAACTACCGAACATCACATGTTAATGTTAAAACGCCGGTCTTTTAATGCAATCGTCCAATCTTTTAACATAAAACATCGATTCTCTCATCACGTGTGAACTTAAAATTTCACGTGACATCTAATTATACCCCTTTGAATATTAAGTTGACGGCCATACTGTACAACACACGTGCCTAACTTAAAAATTCACGTGTGAATGTTAAAACACCGATCTTTTAATCCAATCGTCCGGTCTTTTAACATAAAACGTTGATTCTCTCATCACGTGTGAACTTAAACTTTCACGTGACATTCTAACGAAATATTTCATTAACTATATTCATATGTAGCACTTATTTAAGTAATTATATCGATTTGCATTACTTCTCCGAAATGTTCTAAATATTAAACATATTTAATCTACTAACTTAAAATATTAGGGTGGATTTTTTAAAAAAATTAATTTAATTTGAATTAAAATAGAATTTGATTAAATAATTACAAACACTTATCCTAGATCGAATGGGTATAGTGTTAAATAATTTAGCATTAACTTAAATAATATTTCCAGTTATGTTC